>CM043121.1:19659363-19713229 GCA_023701765.1 Hylyphantes graminicola | reverse complement strand
CATTCGGAGCAAACATTAATTTAAAAGCTTATGCAGTGAACATAGTTTCAATCCAACTTATTTACTTATATTAAAAATAAAAATTTACGTTTTCGGATATGTAACCTTAAGGATTTCGTTCTCCCATAACCTCTTAATAACATGAAGTTAAGCTGATTACAAATTCTTAACATCAAAATTGTTTTTTTAATACTCGTAACTTCGGGTTTAGTTTCCAAGAAACAAAGGAGTTCAATTTGCTTAACGAATTTTCTCAGCGTTAATAAAGAATTATCTCGCATGTAGGGCTAATTGTATTAAATGTTTGCCGAAGAATTAGTTTATGCTTGAATTTTAAAATAGCTAATAATTTTTACCATGAATGAATTAAGCTTTTCTAATAAAACTAAGAAGGATAAAGAAAGCACAAACAAGTTTATTCATATTTAGTCGAAAAGTGTTTCGTAATAAGTTATTTAATTTACAGTGTAATTGAAACTTGCATAAAAATAACTTAAATGAAAATGCCCATATTTAACAACTTGATCGAATTTTTTTGCTTAGATGCATTGTCGTAATTGAATAAAATTCAATTACGACAATGCATTGAAACATCTTATTCACGCATATTTTTTAACCCTTTCAGTCCCAAAAATTTACTACACTACAGAAAGATCTGATATTCACAAAATAAGCTTATTTTTGGTCAAAAATAAGATTTCCATAAGACAAAAATTCATTTTAGTTTTTTATATGGTTTTTGAAATTATGCCCAAATTTTTTAACTGTGGAAAACAACAAAATAAAAATATATATATTACTTAAAAACACTATTTAGTTATATATTTTAAGGTATCTGACCATATTATTATAAAAAATTAATAATTATTTTAACCGAAATAGTTTAAATTGTGTTTTAAATATGAGGAACTGAAGTGAACTTTGCAAAAATCAGGTGAAACGCTTGTTAGCTATTTTCTGAATGAAAAAAAATAGTAGTTCTGATTTCTATTGAGATTAATGTAAAATATTGTCTTATTGAACAGAGTTTGAAAAATCGAATGATGTGTGATTGGATGTCATAACGGACATAAACATTTAGAAAACAAATATTGAAATTGATGATGCCAAATGGCATCACTGGGACTGAAAGGGTTAATGAAACAAAGCTTTGGTGCATCAAAACTATTTGGTTAAAAATGAACCGAAAACATGAGTCGAACGAAATATTTCTCTTTGAAACGAAGAAAGGATTAAAAGTAGCAAAAAGGAACAACTTTCACAATGAGTTTTTTTCTCCGACCCAGACGTTAAGTAAAATAGTTTAAGAAAATATTATTAGGTATATGCTTCCATTTTTATTTACTGTAACCTCATAAACGTTTCTCAAAAGATGAGCACTTTTTGAAATTTACTATACCTTTTTTTACAGTATAATTGGAAACAGTTTTCATTTTCAAAAGCTTTTTCGATTTTTGAGCGGAAGGAATTTGTAGTGACTAATAAATGAGGAGACCCTGCTCTAGAGATAAGCCCTTTTTGAAATGTGAGAGATTAAATTGTATCAAAAACTTCAAAGAGGGCTGATTTGAATTGATAAATTCAATTCCCTGAATACATTTTTTATCAATGGTAAAAAGGGTATTTTAAAGTATTTGTCATAGAATCATAATAAAGAAGAATTCTTATATCATTTGGTGAATACTAAAAATAGGTTTACAAATTTGGCAAATTATTGCAATTGTATTGGTCATAGCCAAGGAAATTCCATTCCCAACTAGGGTCATTTAAGGAGACTACCTAAAATTTTGGATGTTAAATCATCATAGAAGCGTAAAATGTGGAAAACATTCATTTAAAGTTTTCTATGTAACAACTGAATTGTATTTACCTAAATGAAGTATTCATCCTACGACATAAACATGCCTCGTTATTCTACCAAATGGATACAAATGTAGCTAATTTGAAGTACAGTTACGATGCTGATCGTCAATACCGATCACCCCATACCGTGCAAGCTAATAAATAACGTCAACGTATTCGGACAGAGCTATTTTTTGTGTG
This sequence comes from Hylyphantes graminicola, assembly GCA_023701765.1. NCBI lineage: Eukaryota > Metazoa > Arthropoda > Arachnida > Araneae > Linyphiidae > Hylyphantes > Hylyphantes graminicola. Next base: position 19,711,186 of record CM043121.1, on the reverse strand, counting down.
GTCTTAGTCAATGTTAGATACTACCGCACACTTCGTTTGAAGTCAGGAACGATTAGGCTCTGTTTGTTGTCAGTGATGACTGTACCCTGCTGAGTTCTGGAGATGGATTGGTTGGTTGGTTGGTATTCATATATTTTCAGGCTTGTGTGTTTGGTCAGAGACCCGCTTATAAACCTTCGTCAAGTAAGACAGACACAAAACACTCACATGCCCACATATACTGACAGATGCTGCCATCTATCGCGCGCCACCTCCACAATTTAGACATATGTCCCTGAAGGAGAGTTATATAGTCTCTAAGAACCTGTACCCTTGGGAAACTGCGCAATGACCGCCCACAGGACTTTCGATCCCAACAGATTTAATGAGCACGCACTCCGCATATACTCGGTGGGTTTTCAGAGACCAGGAATCGATCGCGGGACCTTACGATCCGGAGATCGAGACTCTGACCACAGGGCGCCCTACGGCCCCTTCAGTGATGACTACCCTGCTGAGTTCTGGAGACGGAGCTCTCAATGGGTAGCTCTCATGGGGAGTTCTTGACTTGTTTTGGATACGGAGCTCTCATGGCGGTGTATTCGTCATAGTTTACAAAAGAATGCTTATTGAGATGAATGCTTTCAATGTCAGAGGTTAAATGCGAATGATGAATTAGGAATTATTGAAGAGTTTTTAAAAAGAATTCAACACAAGATGTCGATGCACGTGTACATGTCGTTTAGCTAGATTTATTATAAAATGCCTAAAATATTTCTGTTCGGTATTTATAAATGCATCACAAAATATACAAATGGTGTTAAAAATCAAAGGAAAATATTCTACATCCATCAACTTTTAATTCTCTGGTATAATATTTGAGCGACTGAATCATAAAAAATGGCTCAACCACGACCGATTCAATTGATAATGGCACAAGTTTTGTGAGTTGAAAACAAGTTCTGCGAAATGTTTTCTGGACCGTCTGGTTCGGAATGTCGGTTGTTTCGAAAAAGAGGAACGAAACCTAATCAGAACTTGAAATATATAATCAGCAGTTCACGAACAGGTTTAGTACTTTTTTTTCGGAAAAGCCGACAATCTGAATCGGCGTGAAATAACAAGTTTTTCTGTGGCATTAAGTAGATTAAGTCACTGCTTACCAACACTGTTTTTTCATTAGTTTTAAAGTATGTTGTGATTACACTGAGGCACAGTGGCTTAGTGGAAGTGCTTCGCATTGTCACGCCACATGTCCTTAGATCGAGTCCCAGACTGACTTAGCCTTTCATCTCTTAAGTGGGTCGATAAAATGAGTACCCAGCTTGCTTGGGAAGTAAACACTAGGTGTTACCCGTGAGGCTGACCACCTTACCGGGACATACGCCTAGAAGCCCAGAGCCCTTTGTCACGTAGGCTGGAATGGGCACGGCTGGCCTTGGCCCACTAGCGGTATGTTGCGCCGAGGAGTTTAGTTTTAGATGACATATACAGTACTTATTACTATTTACTAACCATACTGGGAGGTATGCACTCTTAAAACAAAAAAAGGCGAAATCCACTCCTATAGGAGAAGTGCATTTTCGACACTGGAAAGGAGTGAAAATTAACTCCTAAATCTCTCGTAATAACCCTAAATCACTCCTAATCGTCTTTAAATCATCGGTCGTTTGCTGTTAAGATTGTTGGAGGTTTAACAAAACAAAAGAGTAAAATCCGCCCCTATAAGTGCATTTTTGACATCGAAAAGAGTGAAAATTAACTCGCTCGTTAAAATCGCTCGTTTATTTTACGAGTGTAGGATACTGACTGTCCTGTTTCATTTCAGGCACCGAAGCCTACCGCAGCCGGGGCATAAATGAGTGTGCTTCTGTACTGGACTGTCCCGATCCTTGCACCTGCGAAGGGACTGTGGTTGACTGCTCGGGGAAGAGGTTGCGAGACATTCCAGACAACATACCCGCATACACCACAGAGCTGTAAGTTAGTTCGATGTATTTCTATATGAGTGTAAAAAAGGTAAGCAAACTACCACTGATGTGGAAAAAGAGATAACCTTTGACTCTTTATGCTATGAATTAAAATTAAATTTAAATTATCTGTCACTCTCTTACACCACAGAACTACCTATTAGTTTTATACTTCTATACTAGTGTTTAAAAAAAAAGAATTTAAACAAAATTATTGGAAAAAAAAGTTAACTTTAAAAATTTTATTTCAGTAAATTTTTTCTGTTTTCCAGGAAACTGAATGATAATGCCATACAAAAAATCAGGGCCAGCGGATTCTTCAAAAAGATGCAGAATCTAATTAAAATGTAAGTAAAGTCCACCTAAATAAATAAATCACTAGCAATCTTCTCTAAATAAGTCAAAGCAAATTATTTTTTGTATAGTTTTGTATTTCTTTCAAGAACTATTTGCCTAATTGAAAAGAAACATTTTAAATGAACCGCTATGGTATTAGAACGTTATTAACTTCGAAAATTCTTTAGGATATATTTTTAATTTATTTTAGTTTAGTTTTGGCTAAATTAGCGTCACACTAGAGCTATGCTATGGCTATTTACTTCGGCCTCGCATTTAAAAACTACACTACCGTGGGCAGGAAAACTGCAGTAGCTTCCATAATGACTTAGACCGTTGTTGCAAATACTCAATTACTCAAACCGATAAGAAAATACATTGGAAAAAGCTAATTATTTCAGAGCAAAAATGGTACGACTCAATGATGCGATTGCTGCAGTTTACCTGCCCACGGCATCGGCAGTACGGTCAAGTGACACCTGAGCTGACAATGAACACAAACATCTGAATTAATTCCATATATTTTTATGAATTTATTTTCTCGTTTTGTTTCAGCGATTTTAGCAATAATGAAATTTCCGAAATCGAGGATGCTGCATTCCAGGGAGCCAATCAGCTGGCAGATCTGTAAGTACATTAACTTATTATTAAAAAAAGTTCTCTCAACAAATTATTTATTTACTAAGAATTTAACCCTTTCATTCCAATGACAATTTTGCATCATCATTTTAGAAAAAAAATTCCAATCGTCTATAGCTATTTATGATATCAAAAAGCACATCATTAGATTCTTCAAGCTTTTTTCAATTAGAAAATATTTTTATTAATCCCAATAGATGTCAGCCCGATTATTTTTTTTTAATTATGGTCAGAAACATGATGATTTCAAATGGCATCACTGGGACTGAAAGGGTTAAAGTAATTATATTCTCCTATATGAATTTTGTCAACTTTCCTTACCTTTTTCATTATTTTCATCACAGAATATTAGCAGAAAACAAATTGAAGGATGTTCGAATCAAAATGTTCACTGGAATCCCGAACCTGAAAACTCTGTAAGTAATTGCTTTGTTGTATTTTATTTTTTTAAACATTTAATTAAAGTTCTCGTGGTAGACATAAAAAAACATCAAGGCATCAAAATTATGGAAAACTAAATAATCATATTTAGACCTGCATGTGTCCGAAAAATACGAGACTACTATTTTAAAACTTCATTTTATGTAAATTTAATTAATTTGATTTAAAATAAAACTTTTTTTTATTTTTTTATGTGCAAACTGTTATTTTAGTTTATTTCTTAAAGAATCAATTGCATACACAAAAAATAGTTGAAAGAGCAAAAAAATTGTTAATTCAACAAACTTTTTTAGTCTATATAGCCCAACAAAAAAATTACCCGGAGACAAGCGTGATTTTTGGGGACATGTTTTTCATCGTTATCATGTTTGTATTATAGCAGTGATATAAACCGGGAACCTTCTCTGCGAGAAGTCGTTTGACTATCCACCTCGGCCAAAAAGTACCAATAAAATTTAGGACAGGCAACATGTTTTTTTATTGAAATTTATTTTCACTCCCTTGATTTGCTGTCGCTGACAGACGACATGATGTCACAGTTAAAAACAACCAATAGCAGGCCGAGCTTACCCAAACTTAACGAGTTTTTTAAGACAAAGTAACATATTGTTCATTCAACAAAATTAGTCAACAAAACACGTCCGCAAAAAAAATTGGTTCTCCCAACAAAACATTTTTTTCTGCACATTGACAACAACAAAAAAATCTTAACACGAACTGAAAATAACCTATCAAAAATACCATGTACAACATCACCTTAAATTTCCCCTGAGAATTAAGAATTCAAATATACCGAGTGCTTCTTAATCTGTGCATAGCGTGCGAGGTGTACAGCTTCTTGATACACTTCCGTGTATCATTCTTATTTCATTCTCATTTTATGACAAATGTTTCTCTTTTTTGCTACATGAGTCCCTAAACCTAAATATTGATCAAGCTCTTTGGAGAATTTTCTACTAGGCTACTTCTTTTTTAATATTTAAGTCATAGAGAAGTGCGTACGGAAATGTTTCTATGGACTTGACCACTTTTTGGGTTTAGCGATTCGTATGTCGTGTTTCAGATTCCGTGTTTTGTACCCTTGGAAACTATGGTATGAATAATGGACAGAAAAATGTAGAATTTTTTTATTAAAAATGTAGAAATAAAAGAGAAGGTATGAGGAGTGTTGTATGCCGATTTTCAGGAAGCTGGTTTGGACATGGTATTAATTACGGTCCTTACTGCAGAAATTATGTTTTGAATTAACATTAATCTGAGGGGTGCTGCTGCAAAACTCAAATTTTCCAAAGTGTAACTAACATATAGGGTCCGGCCCGTTAATTGGCGACTTTTGACGATCACAAATTCAATTGAACGAAGTCACCAATGAGATGACCGTAACCCATATCTTAGTTATCATTTAAAGAATGTGAGTTGCGCAACTGCACCCTTCATTTACTTACGCTGCTATACATAGGTTGTGTAAGGTAAAAATAGTTTTTTGTAGTAGCAGGCCACAGTTTAATAAATCCTAATAATTTTGCTATAAGCTTTATAGTTGTAAGTATATTTATTATTAAGATCGTTATTAATTTGGTTAGTTTTAAAATTCAATTTTTAATCTACGTTTAGTTATTACACAGTTTTCCCGAAACTGAAACATCTAGATTAATGTTGATAATAAGCAAATTTGCATTAGCAGGATTCACGTAACCCGTATTATCAAACCACATTTATCACTACTTATTAACATTTTCAGATATTTAATGGGATTATTACTGTACATGATAGTCTCATTAAAAACCTAAACTGCGGTACATTAACTTGCAGTTATAATGAACTTTGTATGTAATAAACTAAATACGACTTTACTTACATTTTCCAAAATGTAACATTCTAACATTATCTGATTACTAACGCAATTAGCAACGAAATGTGAGTTATTACTTTATTAAATGCTTTTAACAAATCCGCGTTCCATAAAATAGTAATGCATAGAGCAAGCTGCTTTAAAATTTCAGTTAATTAACTGTCTTTTTGTTGGAGGAATAATAATGCATACATTTGAACAATACTTTTTCCTACCCTGTATGCAAAAAAGTAGCGAATTGACTAAGACTATTCAAGTTTCAAACAAAAAATTCTGTAATATTCAAATTCTTATGATCTATTGATTTATTTTTTAAAAATTGATGACTAAAACTGCTGAAATACATTAAATTTATCCTCAATATTTTCTACATACTTAACAAAAGAGTGAAATCCACTCCTATAGGAGAAGTGCATTTTGGAAAGGAGTGAAAATTAACTCAGACTGAGTTAAAAATCACTCGTTTGGAGTGATCCCGTCGTAGGTTTAACTAAAAAAAGGAGTTTAAATCACTCCTATAGGGGAAGTGCATTTTCAACACTGGAATGAGTGAAAATTAACTCAAACTGAGTTAAAATCGCTCGTTTTTTTTTAAGAGTGTAGGTTAAAATGCAACAAAAAATGTAATGTTTCATTTTTGGCTGATACGCCATTTTTTTGCAATGTAATGTGAAAAATACTTCAGATATTAATAAATAAAATGACACTGTACAACAAATATTATACATTAAATTACAATTTTCCACCATTTGCATCCGAGCAGTACCAGACGCTAAATTAAGATTCTACGTATTCGCCATTCCTTTTCCACACTGCTATCAAAAAGATCTTCCTTACGGCGGAATGAGCGCGTTGGACCGGGGGTCTCCAAAGGCATCAGTGTTAATCCCAATAGAGAAAAAACCTTTTCTCTGCCACATTTCTCCGGCTGTATTAAGTATTTTTACAAACGGATTTTTTTATGTGATGCATGTAGCTGACTTACAGGTCTGACAATTCCACTTCTTGAAAAGAGTTCGAATTTTTTTTTTTTTTTTAATTTTCAATAAATAATTTCACACAAAATATTCGAAGCAATTTCAAAAAGTGGTATTATAGAGACCTGTAAATCAGCTACATTTATCACTTACAAAATCCGCTTGCAAAAAATATTGGATACAGCCGGAGAAATGTGGCAGAAAAAATAGTTTTTTCCTTTGGATTAACTCTGAGCCACTTCAGTTTGGAGACCCCCGGTCCTGCATGCCCATTCCATCTTAAGAGGACTCCCTTGGAATTCCACATCTTGAAAATCGTAATGTTATTCCTATGGAAAACATTCGCAAGTCAATTACCGCCACAATTTTAATAAAAGGTGACTAGTTTCTTGTATCATTGTAAAGAACGAAAGGAGTAGATTTTGTGAAATTAATTTGTTTTGTGAAAATCACATATTTAGTATTTTTAATAATTTTTTGAAGTAAGTACAAAATGGAATACACATTAAGTTCTGACTTCAAAAAATTACTAAAAATACTAAATATGTGATTTTCAAAAAAACAAATTAATTTCACAAAATCTACTCCTTTCGTTCTTTACAATGATACAAGAAACTAGTCACCTATTATTAAAATTGTGGCGGTAATTGACTTGCGAATGTTTTCCATAGGAATAACATTACGATTTTCAAGATGTGGAATTCCAAGGGAGTCCTCTTAATGCTGAGAACCAAGAGTCTGACCTGCATTTCCAAACTCACTTAGGGAGTTTTCTCAAGTATGAAACATCTTAACAAAGCGATGATGTTTAGCAGAGTTTATATTCCACGTATTAATTAAAAAAAACCACACATATTCTAACTTACAGATGGCAGATACAAAGTTCCAGGATTTTATGCAATACTGCACCAAACTTATAACAGTGTACTAACTTTTCAAGTTTTCTCATATTCATCAGATTATTACAGTACATGGTAGTTCCATTAAAAGTTTAAGAAATCAAACATACATTTCAGGAGTAATTGACTTAACATGTATTGAACAAAATATAATTCCAAAGACATTTATATGTTTCGTTAATCTACTCAAACATTTTGCGATTTCTAACGCATATATGCAACACCCATCAAAAATTAAATACGTTGTACACTTCATTTATATAAAATAACTAGGGGGCTCCGCCCCCTGCTCGCTATCGCTCGCCAACCCCCCGGAATTGCTGCGCAATTCCATTGACCGCTTCGCGGCCGGTAGGGATTTTCGCCCTTGCTTGCTTCCGCTCAACAACCCCCTAAAATTGCTACGCAATTTCTCTTTGTTTGCTCCACAAACAAAAATTTTAGACTAATTAGTGGGTACTGCCAATGCAGGAATACTCATCTATACAATCTGCATTGAATAAAACATGCTTCCTGCTCATTAAACATAAATTATTCATTGCCAGTTAAAGACGATTTGATTGGTCGATGCGATGACGTCAAACTCTTAAGCTTATTTAGTTACCACGATTGGCTCAGTGCGTTTTATCTTCACAAAAAACATTTAAAGAACTGAATTTGTGATTCATTCACTGTTTACTAATTCAATATTTTTAATTTCATACTGCAAAAATTAATTCGAACAATCGGGAAGATATATTAGTTAAAAGGTCCCGACCAGCGGGGAGAGTGCGCCAGACGAAAAAGGGAAGATGCATCGGCTTCGGCTGTTTTTACCATAGAGTTAAGAAGTAGGAACAAAGGGGTCGATCTAAAGACATTTAAATAGGAAGGACTGCGCATTAAAAAAATCAAATAGGTCTTTTTGAAATATTGTTTTTTCCTTTGTTTCACATGGAATATACCCAGCTTTCTAAAACTCATCAATATATTTCAAATTCAACAAATGTTCGACTTTTTAACCCTTTCAGTCCCAAAAATTTACTACACTACAGAAGCATCTGATATTCACAAAATAAGCTTATTTTAGGTCAAAAATAAGAGTTCCATAAGAAAAAAAATTCACTTTGATTTTTTATATGGTTTGTGAAATAATGCCAAAATTTTGTAACTGTGGAAAAAACAAAATAAAAATATATACATTACCTAAAAACACTTCGAGTTATATATTTTAAGGTATCTGACCATATCATTAAAAAAAATAGTAATTATTTTAACTGAAATAGTTTAAATTGTGTTTTAAATATGTGGAACTGAAGTGAACTTTCAAAAATCAGGTGAAACGCTTCTTAGCTTTTTTCTAAATAAATAAAAAAATAGTAGTTCTGACTTCTATTGAGATTAATATAAAATATTGTCTCATAGAACAAAATGTGAAGAATCGAATAATGTGTGTTAGGATGTCATAACGGGACATAAACATGTGGAAAAAAAATTTTGAAAGTGATGATTCCAAACGGCATCACTGGGACTGAAAGGGTTAAATATAAATAACTCAAAAACTACGATTGCAAAACAGTTTTTTTTTACCAAATTGTACCAAAAATATTCTACTTCTAAGCTGCCAATTTCCAGACCATTAATTTAATTGACTTGGTTTTCCATCCCTAAGCTGCTTTACTATTGAAGCGCAGTCCATTCTATTTAATGTCTTTGGGTCTATCAATTCAAATTTATTGAAGCAAGGTTGTCAGGTTTTTCGAGCTACTGCTCATAAAAAACCGGCATTGAGGTAGCCCAAGATGCACCGCTTTAGCAGATTTTTTCAGCAACCGCCCAAAAGATTAATTATAATTAGAATTCTAACAACGTTGACTTAATCGTGAATATGATTCTTCAGTATAAAAGAGCTTTTAGAATGAATTCCCTCGATAGAAAGTATAGTTTATAAAGAACGCAATTACTAAAAGTATGCAGAACTATATAAATTTTACTTGTGAAGGGGTGTGTGACAAATCCTTTTTTTTATACCTCTCTTTACAATTAGGAATTGCACAAGCATTTGGCATATTGCACAAAACGTTACTGAATTAAGACATTCACGATTGTTTACATGCTCAGAGATTAAAAGAATGTAATTAAATATTTATTATAAAAGCCAGAAGAAAAAAATCAGAAATTTGCGCAGAAGATCGTCTGCAAAACATTAAAAAAAAAACACCAAGCGACTGTGATTGTTAGAAACCCACGTGACTTGGAAATAGCTGCAAGTCGCTACTTCGGCTGGCCAGCCGATATTCAGGTCTGGCGACAATTTCGAATAGTTCGTAACGCAACGGTAACGTTAAGCTGCCATATGTAGCAACCTTTCACCTTTTGGCGATTTGTGATGTTTAGGACATAATGCTAATTTGCAAAGGGTTTTTGAGAAAAAAAGAGTTTCCGTCGGTTTTTTCCCTAAAAAACCGGTTTCCGGTTCAGACCGGCCTTATAAAAAACTTTTTTTATGTCAAAACCGGGGCCAAAATACCGGTTTAAAAAAACGGTTTCAGTTTTCCATCCCTAAGCTGCTTTGCTATTGAAGCGCAGTCCATTCTATTTAATGTCTTTGGGTCTATCAATTGAAATTTATTGAAGCACGGTTGTCAGGTTTTTCGAGCAACTGCTCATAGCAAACCGGCACTGAGGTAGCCCAAGATGCACCGCTTTAGCAATTTTTCAGCTACCGCGCATAACATAGTAGTCGTAACTATGGAAACTGTCACTGAGTATCCCAAGATGCACCGCTCCAGCCTGCTTCTTTTCTGCGCTACTGCACACATACGTATAGACCGCTCTATTCTCTTTCCTAACTCTATGGTTTTTACGGGTAGGGGGGGGGGGGGTTTACATATATATTTCGACTTGTGTGCTTGCTCAGTGAGTCGCTTATAAGTCTTCGTCAAGTAAGACAGACACAGAAAGATTTTTTACTGTCACAAAGAGAGGAAATACGCCCAGGGCGAAGGCGGGAATCGAGCCCGCGCCCGTTACAGCACGCAGACTGCTGGCCTGCGATGCTTACCACTCGGCCATCCGGGCCCCATTATGGTTTTTACGATCCGTGGCCGGAATCTCAAGACCGATGCCAATAGTTGAAACAAAAGCTAGCTTCCGTGGGACTGCTCTAGGGCATCACGTAGCTCTAGCGCTAAGAAACTTTCTCGACCAAAGACACGGAATGCAACCTGAAGCAGCCCTGGCACAAAACAAGCACACCGGCCACACTTACTTTCCGCGTTTCTGACGTTTCTGATTGGCTGAAGCCGTGTAAGTCACGTGGCTTTCAAGCGTACGACAATTACAATTTTATATTATATAGAGACATGATGATGATTATGTCGTGTCCATGGATATAGATTACATGGGACCAAAGGTCTCATAGACAAAATTACATAAATACAATTATTGACACCATTTGCTCTGTTAAAAAGTTTGGTGCAATATTGCATGAAATTCTGGAACTTTGTATCTACCACCACCAATTTGAGCGTAAATTTACCAATTGTGTGGTAAAAATATAATTTTGATGCACGATAAAATTATAAATAAGTGCTTAAAATTGTGGTGGCAGATACAAAGTTCCTAAATTCCTTTTCGATTTTGCACTAAAATTTTTAACTGCACAATATTTACATTTACTAATACTAATAAACAAATCAGCAATTACATTTTTCTTCAAACTGTTCCGCTACGAAACACGACAGTTCCATTCAAGCCCAGTCAAAACACTCTTTTACACTCTTCCCGCCAACTGGGGCTGAGGAGGCCAGTCGGTTAGGCACTCGCTTGGCATGCGAAAGGTCCCAGGTTCGGGTCCGGGCATCGCCAAAATAACTGCCGACCTATAAACGGCCCGTGCAGCCAAAAATATCCGACGAATAATACCCCGTGTAAGGGAGTGCAAGTTAAATATCCTTCAAAGTCCTAACGCTGCGTACGATGTCGCCCTTAACGGTTGCGTTGGGTGCCAATTCAGGTGTCGACTCGTCCTTTGACGACTGTGGCTCTAAATTAAGACGCCCGTTGCCAATAGCCCTCGTGTAGCTCTAGTGCGACGATAATTCAAACCTAACTAACCAAAAATCATCGTTGTTTCCTTCATGTATAGTTTTACGTTTCAATACAATGTTAACACAATTTTTACACTTCAGTTATTAATAATCACATCAACAATTAAATTTTTGTCCAATGTGTATCTATCCCTCTACACAACCCAGCAATTCCATTAAAACCCAACCTAAAAACACTCTTTTCCTCACTCCCCGCCAACCTTTTTAACGATCTCCTTCCCTGGACAGGATGCTGCCGCTAAGTTACCGCTTGAAATTGTGGTGGTAGCTACAAAACCTAAATTCCGTAGAAATCTTGCACCTAAATTTTTAACTGCGTAATATAACAACAGCACAATATTTACATTTACTATTACTAATAATCAAATCAACAATTATATTGTTCTTCAATATGTTCCTCTACGAAACCCCAATGGTTCCATTAAAACCCAACCAAAACTCTCTTTTCGACACTCCCCGGCAACGGGGGCTGGGGAGCCCAGTCGGTTAGGCACTCGCTTGGCATGCGAAAGTTCCCTGGTTCGGGTCCGGGCATCGCCAAAATAACTGCCGACCCATAAAGGGCCCGTGCAGCCAAAAATGTCCGACGAATAACACCCCGTAAGGGAGTGTACGTTAAATATCCTTCAAAGTCCTAACGCTGCGTACGATGTCGCCCTTAACTGTTGCGTTGGGTGGCGATTCAGGTGTCGGCTCGTCACTTGAATGTGGTTCTAAATTACGATGCCCGTCGCAAATATACCTCGTGTAGCTCTAATGCGACGATAATTCAAACCTAACCTAACCTCTACGAAAAACAACAGTTCCATTAAAACCCACACTCTTAAAACAAAAGAGTGAAATCCACTCCAGTTGGAGAAGTGCATTTTCGACACCCTAAAGGCATGCATATTTTCTCAGACTGAATAAAATCACTCGTTTGGAGTGATCCTGTCGGAGGTTTAACACACAAAGGATCCACTCCAAAAGGAGAAGTGCATTTTTCAGTCTGGAGGAGTGAAATCCACTCAGACTGTGGTAAATTGGGAGTGTTTGTTTTAAGAGTGCACCCGAAACACTCTTTTCGACACTCCCCGCCAACCTTTCTAACGATCTCCTTCCTATCTACAGGATGCTGCGGACCAATCTCCTCACCTGCATCTCAAACCTCACTTTCGGCAGTCTGGAGTCCCTGCAATTACTGTAAGTGCATTGCTTGTCTTGTTAGTCATTAGGCATGCCGCAAATGAGGCTTTTATGAGCGAAAAGCATTCGTTAATTAGCCCATCGTTATCTGTGGTGGAGATGAATTAAGGAAAGTGTCGATGTAGTGTGTGGTGTTTGTGTGAGATGTAATGAATGATTCGAAATATTTTATTCGCTTCGTTCCTGAGCGAGAGCTTTCACATATTTTTTTATATATAAAAGTATTTTTCAAGCAATTATATAATTGAGAATATGTTTTGCAAGTAATTTTGAAGAAAATAAAGTTTAACATTTGATAGGGAATTTTCAACATTTAGTAATTAATTTCAACATTAATAGCATCTGTTAAGGTAGTGCATCGCATTCCCACTCCACAGGTCCGGGATTGAATGCCAGATTGGGCGAGGTTGACCCATCTTTTCATCCCTTGAGTGGGTCGATTAAATGGGTACCAAGTATGCTTGGGAACTAAACACTGGGGGTTCCAAGTGAGGCTGACCACCTTACCGGGACATATGCCTAGCACCACAGAGCCCTTGGTCACGAAAGCTAAAATGGGCATGGCAAGCCTTGGCCCAGTATTAGGCTGTTGAGCCGGGGAGTTTAAAGGGAATTTTCAATCTAAAGTAATTAAAACTTTGATCTCTATACATGTTCCTTTGGTGCTAAGAATACAAAAACAAGTTTTCTGTAATTAATAGTTCACTCTAACATCATTTTAAATGAAAACTGTAACATTATAAATGTCTAAAATTTACTATAAAATTTTTTTTGATAGTTCTTTGCAATACCTCCGATCTTCTTCATACTCTTACTATGTCCTTTTTGAATATAAATTATAAATCAGCTGCTTTGGTAATGATATTTTTAAGAGTCTTGAACAATATAGTTTGTAATAAAAATGTTAGTAGTAAGAAAAATTTTAAACTCTTGCTGTGAAGTGAATTCTACAAAGTGTCACGTATGTGTAACTCTAGAGCGAAAAAGATATAATAATTTAGGGAAAAGTTTATTTTGCATCTACCATAAGTACCTGTTTAAATCTTAATGTAAAAAAATAGAATAAACATTGATATTAAATATTGTTCTAAGGTATTTAAATATAGTCTTCAAAACAAATTTGCCGAAAATAATTTACTAACTAAATTTAAGTCATGTATTCTTTATTTAAACGCGTTTTTTATTCAAATTGGCTTTTAAAACTAAGTTTTGTGAAGAATTAAAAAAAAATCAATTGTAACTTTTGCAAGAAGGCACATCCATTTTAATTAATATTCATTTGTAATGGGTTTTAGAGTTTGAGCATAATTACATAGCGAGTTCAATGTTAATTCAATTATTCTTAATTGTTTATACTAACGAATATATCTTTCAGATCCTTGTATGACAACAGAATCACAAATATCATGAATGGAGCATTTGATAAAATGCCGGCCTTGAATACACTGTAAGTTTATTACTATTTATTTTCCTATTTTAGATAATTATTTAAGGTCATGTAATGCAACCTTAAAAATTAAAGTAATTTACATATGAAGAGTACACGGGAAAAACCGCTTTATTTCGTAGAAGGGTTTCCTTAATAGCCTCTTTGGGGATGATAACGAGAAATAGCCTAACCTGGCGTAAAGAAACCGGTTACTCGCTTTGTTTATCTTTCGCGGCAACCCTGATTCCCGCCAGACATAAGTGGATACGACACACACTTTTTTACGGCAAATGAAGAACTGAAGGAGAAACCGGTTTTCGGTCGCCAATGTCCGCCAAGCAGACACAATTATGGAAAGACTCTAAAGAAATCAAGCGGTTCTTCCCGCGACTCTTCATATTTGAACTTGCATTTTGATGTCTAAAATCAATACCCATTTTTTTTCCTCAGCAATCTTCTAGCCAACCCCTTGAAGTGCTCCTGCAAGTTGCGTTGGCTCAGCGAATGGCTGAAGAAATCGACAGGTATTGTAACCGGCAATCCGCGATGCCAGGCACCCATGTCCCTCAGAGATATACCTATCCAGGATGTTGAGAAGAAGGACTTCAAGTGTGATGGTGAGCGAGAATTTACACTCCTTTCCAACCTAAGTTGGGTAAATAGAAATATGTTATGAAAAAGATCCTTCAGCGGATTAAAGAGTTCCATAAATTATTTGTGAATCCATCCAGAAAACATGCTTAAAGCAATAATTTCCTTTAAGGTTTAACATATTTGAATATTATTTGAGAAAATTTCGCAATTTTATCAGAATGGAAAGTGTATTTTGGTTAAATTGTATTTAGATTGTATGTAAATATTACTTTGAAAGAGTTTCCAATTAACGGACCAATCGCGCTTTCCCCCCTGCCTTTTAACTATTTGTTTTTACCCAAGTTAGGTTGGCTCGTAGTGTAGTTTCCATAGCAAGCATTGTTTATTAGTTTGAATCTGGGCACGGCCAACTTAAAAACAAGGCCGGAGAAGCTCTCCTAAACATGAGCGTAAACGGAAATTTTGACGTCACTGTTTCGAGTGCCGAAGATGGAGAAACTAGTTTGGATGCATTCGGAACAGGGTTGAAAAAAAACCCTGTTTTTTCCGAAAAAAAAACAAAATAACAGTTTCTTTTGTTTAAACCGGGTTTTTAAAAACCATGGTTTGAACCAATTGGTTTATATCATGCCAACACTGATTCGGAACCCCAAAACTGTTGTCAGCCAAGAACGAAGGGTTCCGAACAAGTTTCGAGACAAGTTCTTTTCATCTTTGGAACAACGTCACTCGGAACTATGATGTCAAACTTTCCGTCCTCGAGCGTGTTTTGGAGAGCTTCTTTTGCCTTAATATGTGAGTAAGGCCGTTTTCTGAGGCATAATATCGACAACCGAAATCCCGACTAGCCAGAATCTAGACAGCCAAAAAACGCACAGCAGAAAATGCAAAAAAAATATTAATGCAAATATTGGTAATTGCCTTTGATTAAGAATAACGACATTGGTTTATTGATTTCTTGGCACTTTCAAAACTGTTTACCCAATCGAAATTTTGGCTGTTGGGTTTCTGGCTTGTCTGGTTATCTGCTGTCGGGTTTCATCCGGAATAGTATTATTAGTTTGGTTGGATTCTGATAGAATTAGTTGCCCAACTTAGAAGAATTTAATGAGGTTGATGTGAAATTAATTATCAGTATCATATTAATGGAGTGGTTAGAACCCGATGACTTTGATTCCGCAAATAGCGTTATGGACAAATACGATATTCCGTTGTTAACTATCAATGTGTTAAACAGGTATAGAATACGGCTGTAACTGGTTATATTGGCTAATTACGCATTTATAAACACCGGCAATGTTGAAATTATTGTTTATAAATACATCGTTTGGACATGGACAGTTGTATAATTCCGTTACATAAATATTTGTTTTATTCCTAAACAATTTTTAAGACCACACCAAATGACGATGTTCACAAAAATTTTACATCGTCCTTGAGAACTTAAGAGGCATTAGATAACCAATAAAAGTGTATAATAACACAAAGGAAAACGTTCTTCCGCAATTGTTTTTAGATGAACCTTTATAAATATTTTTTTAATTCAAGCTAAAAAAGAAAACCTTTTAAGAAAAATCACACTCTATACGAAATATATAATCGATTATTTTTTTAATCGATTCTTTAATTTTTTTAATTACAGATAACACAATAGAACAGAAATTCCCTTGACAACAAACGCAATTAAGCTAAATTGGGATAGCATACAAAAATTTTGATGTATGAATTTACAAAGTAACAGAACGTGCGAGGCTTGAGACAATGTTTCGCTACCTTTGAAGCCCATTCATTTAACATGGGGAAAACGCCCCTGCAATCCATCATTGCTATCTTTGACGTATCGCGAGAGGGCTTTCAAAATTAACAAGGCCGCAGCAGGTATTTCTGTATAGTAATATACAGTCTTCGATTTTACAGTTGGTGTTAAGGCCTGGTTTGTGCTTTATTGTTTGAGTCAAAACGAGTTAAGCTGTCCATTGCGTATTTCGCATTGATTTGTTTATTTGGTAAGTTTTTGGAGGGAGGAATATTTTGATTTGATAGATTTGTTTTGAAAGGCTGTGTGGGGAAATTGAGTTATGTTTTGAATATTTATATTTCTGGATGCTTGACAGTTGAAAATCGGGCTTAGAGTTTCAAAATATTCCGTTTCTCCTCCATTGCGGGTTACTGGTGTCTTTTGAAAATTATGTTAAAATTAGTTGAACTCAATTAAATAAATGTAGTTTAAGATATTCTTAACTATATTAATTTTTAATTAAGTTAATTAATTAATAATCTAAACCAATTAAAAACCACATTTTACTTGGTCGAAATATAAGAAAGTGTTTTTGTTTTTTTTTTAAGGTAGGCGAATACCCAAAATTTCCCAAAATTCTAAAATTTTTACTATTGCTTTAATCTTTTCCAAATTTGGCATAGTGATTTCAAATATAATGAATAATACTATTTAGGCTTTTGTTTTTATTTAAATATAATTTATTTATTTTAAACAGTGTTTTTCTGCTAAAAAAAGAGGTTTACGCCAACAAGTCTACCACATTGAATTTTCATCCTATGAACATTTATTATGTAGTAAATTCTTCGTTTTCAACTGATACATGCAATGACCCTCTAGAGTTACATACAAATTACAAGAAAAAAAGTTATAAAGAAAAATGTTATAAATTAACCACAAAAAAAAGATTTTTTTTCGATTAACTTACACTTGGAAATTTAAAAAAAAAAAACTTGTATATTTACACCAGATGTTAGAGGTTCATGGCACAGATATATAATGAAATAGCATCTGTGAAAAATTTCAGGTAAATTAATGTAATACTTTTTATGCTAGAAGTGTTGGCGTAAACCCCTTTTTTTAGTTGAAACACACCGTTTAAAATAAATCAATTATATTTAAATAAAAAAAAATTGCCCAAATAGCATTGTTCATTATATTTGAAATCACTATGCCAAATTTGGAAAAGATTTACGTAATCGTAAAAATTTTAGAATTTTGGGTATTCGCCTACCTCAAGATGCTAGCAATATTGTGTATTTCAAACAAATATCATTTAAACTTGCATTCCCGTCAAAAACTGCTCTCTATGAAAATTTTGAAACTATCGATGAATTTTCAAAAGGCTTAAACCGTTGTAACTAAACTAACGGAAGTAAAAATGATTGATCGTAAGAAAATCATGGATTAAAGTTTTTTTTTTAACCTACGCAGTCAAAAACCACTGTTACATTTTTTAATTAAGCAAAGCGATACATTTTTAACTTAGCAGATAGTTCTCTTTAAGGGGGAATGGGAGAGCTGGACCATGGGGCTCCAAACTCAAGTGCTTCAGTGTTAATCCAATGGGAAAAAGCACTATTTTCTTTGCCACATTTCTCTGGATGTATTGAATATTTTTACAAACTTTTTTTAATAATAAATGTAGATAACAGGCAGGTCTCTATAATCCCCTTTTTAAAATTGCTTTGAATGCTTTTTTTGGTAAAATCATTCACTGGAAATTTAAAAAGAAAATAATCAAAAAAAAATTCAAAAAGTGGGTTGGAACCTGTTAGTCAGCTACATTTATCACATAATAAAACTGTTTGTTAAAATGTTCAATACAGCCAGATAATTGTGGCAAAGAAAATAGTTTTTCCCATTGAATTAACACTGAGTCACTTAGCTTTAGAGACCCGCGGTCTAGCGCGCCCATTCCCCCTTAACTCATATGAACAAATGTCAGTTTTTAAGATTAGTGCAACATATTAATGAAGGAAAATTTCGTGTACGAGAGGCCCCAAAATTGCTTTACACCCAGACCGTCCCCTCTTCAAATACCACAATCAAGCAATCTTCAGCATTCTTCAGTAAGTGTCTGGTCACGATGCACAAATACTTCTAACACCTGATGACAACTTAAGATAACATTAAAAAAAGAGCATCCGATTAACCATGTTAAAATAACTTATTCTTATTTTATTTTTTAATGGATAGAAGTTGCCTTAACGTCACGATAAATGCTATTTTGCTAACTTCCGATATTTGTATATCGTCATCTTATATCTCGCAATGCGGTAGTATCTTTTTAAGTTAAGATATCCCAGAATAGCGGATAGCACTTAAAACCCTCTGATATCTTTTGTAGCTTCTGTTTCCTCTTCAAGAATTTAAATGCATTGATATATCTCTGGAAATATATCTTTGATTTATTCATACACTCTTAAAACAAACGAGCGAATTTAATTCAATCTGAGTAATTTTCACTCCTCCAGTCTTGAAAATGCACTTCTCCGAAGGAGTGGATCCTTTGTGTGTTAAACCTCCAAAACTTAGTCTAAGTTAATATTCACTCCTTTCCAGTGTCGAAAATGCACTTCTCCAACTGGAGTGGATTTCACTCTTTTGTTTTAAGAGTGTAAATTACATAGAGTGTAATCCTGTTTTTACTGATAGAATTAAAACTTCTCTTTTTTTTGCTTCACGAATCGTGGTCATACTCTTACTAAAAGGATTTTTTAACCTTTTATGCGCCAACGTTCCACTTGTGGAACATTATTTAACCTCCTTTATAGCCCGGAATACTTTTATATGTGAAAAATAAAAAATTAAACGGAAAGCGAATTTTAAAAAATGGTTGTAATTTTTTTAGGAGTATGGCATTGATGTTGTTTAATTTAACTTTTCCGGTAAAACTTTTAACATTTTAGTCTCATAACCTTAAATCAGCGTAATCTGAAAGGGTCTTAAAGGGTTAAGAAATATGTTTGGGTTTTATTTGGTTTTTCTAAACGCACAATTGCTTATTCGTTGCTGCATATACGCAAGGGGTGTTTTGCACCTCAAAGATTTTTTAATAGCTAATATCCTCCTATAACTAATTTTTTCTTCTGAAGAATTCCGTCAAAAATTTAAGTTTTATTGTAAGGTTACTTAATAAATATATGTCTTGAATCCTCGTCTGGTATAGTACGTTTAAAGTAATAAATATTGAGTCTTCGCTACGAGAATCGTTACTTTCAGTTTCACTGAAAGCAAACGGGAAAAAGAGAGTTTTGAAATGCATCACAGGATTTCAAAAAGATTTTGTGTCAGTTCGATCAATGGGAATATTTATTATGATGTCATGCTCATACCATACTGCGATTTCATTAGTTTTTTTTTCTTTTCTTACTACTTGAACCAAGCTCATTGGTTTCTTAAGATGTCACGCACTCCGAACTGCGATTTCATTGGTTGTTTTGTTTTCTTATCGTACTACGTGAAACAAGCCCATTGACTGGAACATTTTGCTGTCTGGCTCTCAGATTTAATTTAGTTTTCAAAAGGATAGAACGCATTCATAAAACGCATGTCAATTCTTTTACAGATTCAGACGACTTGGAAGAAGATGACGACACCTGCGGTTCCACTCTGACATGTCCCTTAGGGTGTACCTGCACCGGTACAGTGGTACACTGCAGCAGACGGAAGCTAAAAGCAGCCCCCAGGAACATACCGCCAACCACAACGGAATTGTGAGTAACACCATACTTCTGCTTTGTCTTCTTGTTTGCTGCTTCATAAAATATATCCAATTGAAGTTAAAT
Source organism: Hylyphantes graminicola (assembly GCA_023701765.1). Lineage (NCBI taxonomy): Eukaryota > Metazoa > Arthropoda > Arachnida > Araneae > Linyphiidae > Hylyphantes > Hylyphantes graminicola. Next base: position 19,691,226 of record CM043121.1, on the reverse strand, counting down.
AGGGTAGTCTGACCAGTGAGTGAACAGGCCCCAGTGAATGAACATTTTGTAAATATAATTAAAAAATAAGGATTGAAAATCATTCCACTACATGGATTGGCATCACTGACTTCCTCCCATGTAGTGGGAAGCTATCTGACAAAGGTTGGTTGTGTCCTGGTCATTATATCCTGGTGTTCATTCACTGGCGAACGTGACGTCTTAAGCGTTCATTCACTGGTTAGTCTACCCTATGTTAATTTTCATATCACAGTATGTCTATTAGCGACTGGAACAGTCGCGACTACACTACAGTGAAGTAACAGATGCGTCAACCGTTGCCTTAAACTCCACAGTAAAACACCCGACAGTCAATTCATCTAATTTACAATGGCCACGACGGCCTTGGTTGTTATTTGTTTCATTGACTAGAACGTATTATGTAACAACGAGCAATGGTTTAAGGCTATTTACAGGGAAACGACTTGCGATTCATAAAATAGTCAGAAAAAAAACTTCGCAAAAAGGTCTAAAGCAAACTAAACCGAACGGAAAGATCCTGATCCATCATAAATATCTAAAAGCGCTCGTTACCACTAACCTCTAAAAGATGGAAACAGCACATTTATAGAATGTATTTTTAAGCCGACCCAACCACAATTTCCAATCTGGGAGCTTTTGGGGATCTGACGGGTTTTTGGTACCAAATGGGCCACATAAGTGAGAAAGGACTGTTTTCGTAGTCTCGTCTAGGACTACGTTTCTGACTTTATAAATGTTTCATTTGCCCTTAAATGCAAAATAAAACTTTGAATCTAAAGCTGAGCATTAAATTATTTACTTAAATCGGAAAATGGTATGATAGACCTATGGTATAACTTAGAACTTAAGCATTTTTCTACATATTTACAGAACACAGTATGGTGAATTTTGAAGGTACGCCCTCCTTGCTCTTAGGTACTGCTACTTCTGGTATGGGATGGGTGATTGGCAATCGGATCTTGTTTCTCAAAAAAGAACCAACAGTCAAAACTAGGTTCGAATAAATTACTTGGGAAAACTAAGCTTAGTAATTGAAACGTCATGGAAACCACTAATTGGAAGTAATTTTTTTTATTTAACCACTTCATAAATTCCGACAAGTAAACTTGGTATTTCAGCAAGTAAATTTGCTATATTTAATTTATTTTTTGCTAACCAATAAATAGCCGTAGTGGTTTCACTTAGTATTTGACACATTGACGAAATTTACTATTCGAACGTGGTGGAGTGGCGTTTGTTTGTAGAATAGAAAATAATGTTGAGAGAGAGACGTAGCTGTATGTCACCACAAGCGTGGTCGTTCAATTTGAAAGAAAAATCAGCTTGGTGGTTTGCTTCAATTGTTTAGGACAACGTTTTATGTAGCTGTAATGTCCCCGTATTCGTGATCGTGATAATATCATCCATTGCGTGAAAGAATTGTTTTGTTTTTAATTTATTAAAAGCTACTATAATTTTTAGTATACTGTGTTTTCCATCATCACGAAAGCTCAAAAGTTTGTGCGAATTTTTTTCTGCTACATCATTATGATTGGATTGATTTAATGAGCATCACACTCTAAAAACGGGCTAATATAGCGATATTTTGGGAGAACTTGAAAATTCCAATTTATAATTTTTAAAAAAAGTTAGTTTATAGTTAAGAAGATATGATAACTTATAGATTTTTACAGATATTAGAAGTATCCGGATCTTTCATTATCGACTTCATCCAATTAATTTTACCACCATCACTGTCACCAAGGAATGGACCACAACTATATCAGTTATGCTTAGTATATCTGCATTTTTTTGGCAACTAAACCTTTCCATATAATCCTATTACATGATACAGTGCCATGCTACAAATGACTCAATTTTGATTAAATGTCACTTGGTTCTTTTCTGACTAACATAATCCAATTAAGGTGGGTTGACGCCTGGAGATCCACTGGGCTGGGTGTGAGGGTGTTATGGGAGGTTGATAAGTTGATTGATCTTTGGTATTAGATTGATTAATTGGTGGGTGACGCCTTAGGTGTTTTTTGCAATTTTTTTGTGGAATTCGTTGAGATCACCCCTTGGTGGGTGTCTGAGATGGTTTCCTTTTTCATCGACCTGACACCTGACAGCCCAGGTTGGGTCCTTACCGTCCGCAGTATGGATTTGCAAGATTTTCTATTCCTATACAAACGCTTCCTATTTAAACGCTTAATTTTTGAAGTTTTGAAGTTAACACACATTCGAGCCATCTGAGTTTAGGTCTTCCTCTTTTTCGGGTACCGAATGGTCCTAGCCGAGAAAATCCTTTTTTTTTTTTCATGCGGCTTTCATCCATCCTGCGCAGGTGACCTGCCCATTTTACTCTCTGAATCGTGATGTATTTAGTTATAATTCCTTAAAAGATTTATAACGTTTAGAGTTAGTTCTCCTTCTCCAGACGTTGTTGCATTTTATGCCACCAAAAATACTTAGCAAAATATTTCTTTCAAACACAGAGATGATGTTTTTAACTTTTCTGTCATTGCCTAAGTTTCAGCAGAGTATACTGAGATGGTTGTGTTCATATGAAAATATTTCTGGCACATTTAAGTAAAAAGAAAATGCCTAATCAAGAGTTTTTTTCTTTGAAATATGACTAACTTCCTGTGGAAAGGAGGAAAACATATATAAAAGGTATAAAGAATTATCGAATGCTATGAAGATATTTTTCTTTGAAGCAAAGTTTCATGGCCACATGATACGATTTAAATCGAGGTATTTGTGGTTAAGTAACCTTGGTGGATGTTTGAGATTTCTTTGTTCATATGAAAACAATTATGGCACATTTAATGGCAAAAACTGCTTTAGTTTTTCTTTCCAACAGTGCAACCCATTGTATAATAAAAAGGAGCATTTAATAATAAATTACTAACTTAACCCTACGGGAAAACTTTCCCATGGTTTAAAACTCATAACTTTCAGTGCAAGACTATTATCCATGCTATTTTCCTACTTCTCTTGAATGCTTAGAAGACATTTTTCTTTGAAGCAAAGTTTCCGTGACCACATGATCCAATATAATTCTTAACTCTTTGTGGCGAAATTCACTAGAAACCTATTCATTAATAAAATAAATCATACAAAACCGAAAATATATCATATTCATAATTTTTAAAGCGAATATTATGGTTTTCAGTTCTGTCAACAACTGAAGAAAGTAGCATTTATCGCATTAAGGGCCCCACAATCAATCTTTTGAAAAAACCATAAACCGCAGTCTTCACAAAGGATTTTCAATTGTTCTTTCCCAAGAAATTCAAACCCACAAGACATCCAATCGATCAAACCATTCCTACAGGTTGTCCGTGTCTTTTACGCGGAGAAGTGGTACGTTTTTTACTCGATGGTTTTCCAATATGAATAGTTGTTCGGAATATCTTCTTTTCTAAAGAAATACGTTTAGACCGGGTAGCTAAATTGTATTCTCGCGCATTACTATTTCGCGTTACACTCAGAAAAAATTTGTTCAAACAGGACAGAGAGAATACAAGTATTGTGTTAAAATAGCAACATTATAATATTGTGTTGATTCAATACAAGAATTGTATAGTTCAATACAAGAATCGCGTTGTTTCTATACAAAAATTGTGTTGATGACACACAAACACAAAATATTTGTAGTTTCAACACAACGAATGATCGCGAGTAAAGACAATTATTGAATCCATGCGCGATTGACAAAAATTCGTAAACTACACTCTTAAAACGAACGAGCGATTTACGAGTTAATTTCACTCCTCCAGTCTGGAAAATGCACTTCTCCGAAAGGAGTGGATACTTTGTGTGTTAAACCTCAGACAAGATAAATCCAAACGAGTGATTTTAATTCAGTCTGAGTTAATATTCACTCCTTTCCAGTGTCGAAAATGCACTTCTCCAATTGGAGTGGATTTTACTCTTTTGTTTTAAGAGTGTACAAAATTGTTTTCTAAAATTCGTGCAACAAATTAATAGCATTATTATTGAAGTACCGTAATATATATTTTTAAGCTTTAGTAGACCTCTTTATCCAAGACATTAAAGAGAAGACGATAAACTGTTTTGCGGAAGAATACATTCGTACTGCGCTTTGAACACAATTTTTGTACTACATACCATGCTTTGTTATTTGGTCGAAATACAATTTTTATATTGTTCAACACAACTTGTTTTAACTGGGAAAATCACAATCTTTTGTATTGAAAGTAAAAAAAGTAAAAAAAAAATGTGTTTTCTGAGTAGAGTCTTAGTAACTGACTAAAACATCTGAAACTGCATCCCATTTCCTTGCGCCTTGTGTGCTTAACTTCTCATAGCTGTGGTCTTGGCTCTCTATGGGCTTTCACAGTCTCTACTGAGTTTACTTTCGATTAAGTTATGATATATGCCTCTTTTCCACATACCTTGCCCTAATTTTTAGCGTAGGCGGTTAGAAATACGATGGCGCTCTAATTCTATCACTTCTCCGTAGCATGCCTTGAATTATAAGACTCATAACGCAAGGAAACAATCTCGGGGTGAGGTCAAATTACATTATAAATGATTCGAGAAGGTGGCATTAATAAATCTAGAAGGTAACCTGTTGCTGCTAGGGTGTGAAATTACATACCTGCGCTGTTGAGAGGGTTAACAGCACGTTGATTGATTGATTTGGTCAGGTTTCTTAAATGCTTTTGACTGCTGCTTATGGCTAACGGGAAATGAGTTAATTAAAACTACGCCGAATTAGGCGTAGGGTGTGTGTGGGAGGGATTGCGGAAGACATGGTTAGAAAGTAATTGTAATTTTGCTATATGTGAATAGAGGATCAAGTTTATTGGCTTATTTCCCCTTACGCTTATCCCATTTAATAGTTTGTGGAAAGGAGAGACGTGTGTGGAAATTTTTCTACGTACTTGACATTTTTTTACATTAATGATTCTATTGTAGGGTAAGGTGGGGTAAGTGGGCCACCCCCCTGGCATTTCCCGAATTATGGACGTAAAAAAAAATCTGTTGCAATATTTTTACGTATTTACCCCAAAAGATGCAGGAAACATTATGGCATCATTTTCACTTAAGTATGTAACAAGGTACAATCCTGTTGGAAGAAGAGACACACAAGCTGTGTGACGCATGAATGACGTCACAAGATTATTGAGATAAAAGACGATTACGGACTTGTAACGTGATGGGTTGGAAAGCTTTTAGCTAGTTGTAAGATAATGTATGTTCGGGGATGCTTAACCTATATCTAAATATGATATCTTCTGTTGATTCAGTTATTATTTGTTCATCGAAGCAAGATGTACCTAAATTGAAAATGTTTGTTTATTAAATTGAACTCTAAAAAACCTATGCCTCGTATTACTCGACTCTTTGCCCGCACTAAACCTACAATGGTTATGGGCCACAAGCTACAATCCCACTGAAAGCTCAACGTTCCTGAACGACTGTCAACACTTCTGGGGCCGCTGAAAACTAATTTCGACATGGAACACAGGCCGGAAAGTCAGCTGTTTACGTTCCCGAAACTATCTTCGACCAACTACCGGAGCTGGAAAGCGGATATGAAGGTGTTGCTGATGGATCGGCAATGTTGGGACTACGTATCAGGAGCAACCCAGCGTCCAGCAGAGACAGCAACTGAGCAGGAGAAGCAAAAGTTCAAGCGAACTACGGAACGGGCATATACAACTATTTACCAAGGGGTCGAGCGACAGTTCCTTACACTTATTGCAAATACGACAGACGGCAAAGTTGCATGGGACTCGCTAGAACTGAATTTTGAACCAACAACAAGGGCTAGGCTAGCAAGTTTGATAGACGAATTTTACGAAATGAAGATTACCGAAGAAAGTGATATGGGACTTTTCTGCAAAAAGCTTCAAGCACAAAATCAACTAATCCTAGAAGCTGGTTTCACGATGCCGGACGAGTTGGTGAGCTTTCAGCTGATCAGAAAACTACCACCCGAGTTCGACAATTTGGTTCAACAGCTCTACAGATTAGACAAGAAAGAATTTACATTCAGCAACCTCGAAAATCAAATCATCACTGAAGCTGGTAGAATACAACTGAAGAAAAAAGACGAAGGTCAAGGTTTAGTGTCGGATGCATACTTGACGAAAGCCCAAACAAGACATAGAAGACAAGCCTCTCCCAACGCACAATGCAGTGGATCCGTACTGGACCCTACTTCTAAATCTGATGTCAGACCAGAATCTACTTCAAAGACTTGTAGTTATTGTCACCGACGAGGACATTTTTTTCGAGAATGTTTTAAAAGGAAAAACGACCAGCAGAAGCAAGCTAGAGACCAAAGAGTGTATCCTGGCAAGTGGCAACAAAGACTGAAAACTCCCGACAATCCTGGAGGATTCTACACGGAAGATTTCGACCAGTGCTATTCGATGCTGGAAGAACAATCCGAACTGGACGAGTGGCTGGTGGATTCCGCGGCTACTTCACATTTCTGTAAAGAGAAGAGCTGGTTCGACAACTACAAAGAACTGCCACCCACCGAAGCCCTTATTGGTGATAGAAAGTGTACTTCTCAAATATTAGGGGTAGGTGACGTGACTATTTTTGTTAAAGACGGTGAAAAGTTTGTTAAATTAATATTATATAATGTTCTTTATGCTCCAAATATGCGTCGTAATCTAATTAGTGGTGCTAAGATTGATATTGCTAAATATACAATTAATTGGAGAAATGATAAAATGGTAATATATAAACCAAACGGTAATTACTTTTTAACTGTGCCCAGGATAAATAAATTCTATATAGTGTATAGTTTACCTGCTAAAAAGTTTGAATCTTATAATGTATCAACAAATAAAAGTTTAAGTATAGAGCTAGTACATAGACGTTTTGGACATGTAAATGCGGATTTAATAACTAGAATGAGCAAAAATAATGTCGTAAGAGGTATTGAAAACTTAAAAGGTAATTTTAATCCTTGTATAACCTGCAATGTTGCTAAATTGACTAGAGTATCTTTTAAACCTAACTTTAAAAGACTTTCTAATGAAGTACTTAATCGTGTTTCAATGGATGTTTGGGGACCCTCTCCCGTCAAATCACTAGGTGGAAAATCTTATTTTCTGTCAATAATAGATGAATACTCTAGATATGTAACGGTTTATGTTATCGAGAAAAAATCTGACGTGTTTAATTGTTTTAAGGAATATCATGCATTTGTTGAGAAACAGTTAAATAAGAAATTACGTTGTGTTCGTTTTGACAACGGATTAGATTTTGTAAATAGAGAATTTGAACAATATCTAAAATCATTAGGCATTAAAATAGAAAGGACTACTGTTGAAAGTCCAGAAATGAATTCAATTGCAGAACGCTTTAATCGAACGGCAATTGAAGGCGTTCGCGCTATGCTGCATGACAGCGGACTACAGCTACGATTTTGGGCAGAAGCGTTGCATGCTTTCGTTCATATCCGTAATAGATGTGAGCACAAACTAACTGATGGATTAACGCCTTTTGAGATTTGGACTGGTCGGAAGCCATCGGTTAATCATTTCAGAGTATTTGGCTCACTGGCTTATGCGTACATCCCAAAATCGCGGCGAAATAAATTAAATAATAGGGCCGATATCGGAATATTTGTTGGTTACGCTACTAAAACTAAAGGTTATAGGATTTTTGTCCCAAGTAAGAGAACAGTTGTGGAAACTATACATGCTAAAATAGACGAAACTAAAAACGGGGTTAAAACTTTATTTGGACAAAAAACGCGGGAAAACGTGCAATTTTTGGGGTTTAACGATTACTCTGAATATGAGGATCAAAGTATTTCCAAAGATAATGAATCTCCAACTGTCGTAAGAAAGCCCGATATAGTATCACCTTCTTTGGTGGGTATCGACTTATCAAAATGGACGAGATTGGAGAGACCTCGAAATAAATGTTCACGTATTGATGTCTACTATTATCCGCCATCTGGAAAACCACGTTTAAGGTCGATTAACCAAACGATAAAGTACTGTAAAAAGGAAGGATTAAATTTCGATTCTGCAAAATTTAACTTTAAACCAACACGTGTGAACGATAATATTAAAAGTGATCATGACCATAGTTCTAATGGTGATAACTCGGCTAATGAGAGTGAAGAATCCGATTTTGTTAATCATGCTGATTTTTTTCAGGAGGAAATGTATAATATTGAGATTCCAAAGAATTATTATGAATCTCAAAGAGTACCTGAAAAAGATGAGTGGCGTAAAGCTATGGACGATGAGTTGCATACTATGACCAATCGTAAGGTATGGACATTAGTTGACCCTCCCAAAGATCGTAAGGTAATAGGCAGTATGTGGGTGTATACCGTAAAAAAGGATGCTGAAGCCAAGATCAAAAGATTTAAAGCTAGGTTAGTTGCACTAGGGAATTCTCAATTAGAGTATACAAGTGTATTTAGCCCAGTGGTTAATTTTTCCTTGGTTAAACTGTTTTTTATTGTATTGGTGTCGTTGTTGGGTTGGGTACATACGCAACTGGACGTGCGGGCAGCCTACCTTTACGGTAATCTCAAAGACGAGGTTTACATGAGGCAACCTCCTGGTTATGCAATAAAAGGTCAGGAGAATAAAGTATGTTTATTACAGAGATCTATATACGGACTGCATCAAAGTGGTCGCGTGTGGAATGAGGAATTGGATTCTATATTAAAAAACTTAGGTTTCACTAATTTTGTATATTGTAATTGTGTATATAAATATGAAAATAGTGTGATTTTATTAGTGTACGTAGATGATTTCGCTCTCTTTGGAAGACATAAAAGCTCATTAGATTATGTTATAAAAATGTTGAAAACTAAATTGGATATTGTTGTTTTAGGGGAAATGCGATATTTATTAGGAGTTAATTTTGAGAAGGAGGAAGGAAAAGTTTATTTGCATCAAAAATCTTACATCAATAAGTTATCGATTAGTTTTAAAGATATACCAAGAAGTTTTGTAAATTTACCTTTAAAAGTTCAAATCTTACCTCCAAAGGTTAAAGAATGTGAAATAAAAGAGACTGATATCATGAGGAAGTACCCATATAGGTCTTTAATAGGATGCCTTTCTTTTCTTGCTGATAGAAGTCGTCCTGATATCGCATTTGCCGTTAACACAATGTCACAATTTAATAATGGATATACTTATCAACATTGGTTAATTGTTGTTGATTTGCTTAATTATGTATTTAACACCAGAGACTATAGACTAAATTTATCTGATGTAAGCAATTGTGATTTGTGCGGATTTTCAGATGCCAGCTGGGGATCAAACCTCACTGGGAGACATTCAACAAGTGGATACATAGTTTGTATCGGAAAGGTAACTTTTTCCTGGAAGGCAACGAAGCAAAAATGCATTGCCCTTAGTTCCATGGAATCTGAGTTCGTCGCACTTACAGAGTGTGTAAAAGATCTTGTATGGTATCATAAAGTGTTAAGTGAATTAAAGTTTTTGTCCATGTCAAAACCTGTGTTATATTGTGACAATAAATCTGCAATATATTTTTGTGAAAATAGATTCGAAAATGCAAAAACTAAGCATATTGACATTAGATTGCATTTTATCAGAAAATTACTAAGTGATGAGGATTTCGTCTTGGAATACGTTAACTCTAAATCAAATTTGGCAGATTTGTTGACAAAACCACAATATAAGACTAGGTTAAGTTTCTTTGTAGGAAGAATTTTTTGCATCCCCGTGGGGCCGAATGTTGGAAGAAGAGACACACAAGCTGTGTGACGCATGAATGACGTCACAAGATTATTGAGATAAAAGACGATTACGGACTTGTAACGTGATGGGTTGGAAAGCTTTTAGCTAGTTGTAAGATAATGTATGTTCGGGGATGCTTAACCTATATCTAAATATGATATCTTCTGTTGATTCAGTTATTATTTGTTCATCGAAGCAAGATGTACCTAAATTGAAAATGTTTGTTTATTAAATTGAACTCTAAAAAACCTATGCCTCGTATTACTCGACTCTTTGCCCGCACTAAACCTACAAATCCTTTTTGTGAAAATTTTTAAAATTGCATCTTTTCGTAATTCACGCCATCATACTATTTTTAAATTTATTTCCAAACGGTTCATGATACAAAACAAAATGTTATATATTTTGAAAGTGTAAAAAACATAGTATCTTTTTGTAGTGTCATGTACTTGTGATGTTGATAAAGTTAAAAGAAAATTGGGGTGGCCCAGTTGCCCCGCGTTTGGGGTAAGTGGGCCACCACAATGGCGCGGTAAGTGGGCCACCCCTGGCCCACTAGCCACAACTCTTTAATATACTTAAAAAAAGTCATATTTACTGATTCATAGGGTTAGTCATATACACTATTCATAGACCTATTCATTGACATAGGCCAGTTTAAAATCTGCAGCCCTAACATTTTTTTTACACTACATGCAAAAATGACAAGATGAAAATTAATGTATTTTTTCTTGTAGTAAGCTTGCAAGCCAGAAAAAGTTGCTATGGGGGAACTATTAAGGATACATCATTACTTTTTTTTTTCAAACACTCAAAAAATCATGTAGATTATTCCACTTGCCCAGCCTTATCTCTACCAGTTATGTGTAAAAATATATTAGGGGGGTGGCCCACTTACCCCACCTTGTGGGGCAAGTGGGCCACTCGGATGACCAAAATGAAAAACATATTTTTTATATTTATTTTTTGCCAATTTGTGTTAAGGTTGTCATGGGTACAGTAATAACATATGAAAGAATGGACTACAAAAAAAAATAAGTTGTTAGGCCGATTATATCCAGTGGTATGAGGGTCTAAAGTTGAATTATGCCAAAAAGGTGGCCCACTTACCCCACCTTACCCTAATCGGAAAGAAGCAGTGATGGATCCGTAAGGTTGCTTTTTAATGGTTTTAATTGCAATAATTTATCAACTGCTGAGTTATATAGTAAATCCGTGAACTAAAACTGATTCTTTAGAAAAAAATTATATGAGACATTCATTAAAAAAAGCTAGATATTTTCTAAATGTCTAATTGAAAACTATTTTAAACTTTTAAATTAAGAAATATTCGTTTGAGTGCTTATCTGTATATTTATTATTTTATTTATCGAAATTGTTTCAAGGGAATTCCTAAAGTTTTCAATTTTATATTTTCAATCATTAAACCTTTTTAAATAAAAAATATTATTTATCCAAAAAAGAATCAAACACATTTGTTCAAAAATAAAAACCGTGCTTAATATATGATAAATGATTTCAAACAAAAATAAATAGAAGTTTAGAACAGCTAAGATATTAATTGTAATTAATTGTAATGCGTTCAAACAAATAAATATATGCTTTTACCCGTAAACACTTTAATAAATCAAACACAAACACAACATTCTTAATGTTATTTTAAGCAATCTATTTAACCTCATTTCTAGATTAAGATACATTTTTCTGTCCTTCCTCATTTCTTCGTTGATTTCCTGCACCAGATTTTACAACAAAGGGTCCCGAAACTGCTTCTTAAATGAAAACGTCTTTATTTTCGCAAGCGCGACGAATGTCCATAAAAACCACCCGAGAATTTCACTCTACTTTCATTCGAGTGCTTAATTACAATTTCCCAAAAGCACCCTCTTGCTTGCACTTCCATTTTCAAGATGGGAAGGAAATGTCGATAAGTTATTTTGGCTTTGTTATTCAAAATTTTCGTAAGCAAGATTGTTTTAAATATTTAAATAAAATGCGTTATTGTAGCTTATAGTGCATGCAGCTAATTAAATTAAAACAATGGTTTAGTGGAACGGCCACTCCTACAATGACGTCACAGTTACGTCAAACGTTGTCTTAAACCCTACAAACAAATCACGCGGCAGCTAATTCGTCTAAATTAGAATTTTCACGCCTACAGTGACGCCACAGTTACGTCAGACATTGTATCTTCTAGCCCACAAACAATCACCGCTCTGCCCCGTTCGAATCGTCCTTTATTTAGATCCCGCCACTACTATTCATGTATTTGTTTTATTGCAACTTATTGGTAGTTTTGTCGGTACGTCATAAATTGTTTTGATATGAGGGTTTCTTACATTTTCATGAGACGTCCAGTGTATAGCCCATAGCATTTTCTGAAAAGAAAGCGATACATTTTTGTTTCGTGGACACATGTTCATATTTGGCAAGTTTCAAGTTACGTAGTAACTTCTAGCTTTCATTCCTTTACTTCCTTCAATCGGTGCTCCAATCTATGCTTTAGTTCAGTTATTTTCATTCATCATTTCTGTTGCCACTCAAGACATGAAACAGAATTAATAACTATAAATAATTATCAATTATTTTATGATAAAACAGATAAAAAATACTTTTATGTTATAACACAAATATTACTTAATTACGCGCGCGTCTTTTTTTGTTACCGTCAGTGCGGGTAACTTTGGCCAAAATCATAGGTTTTTTTACAAAAGAAGAAAAATATAACTACAAAAACGATTTAAACACAAAAAAATCATTATGCATTCTAAGTATTGTACTTTTAGGAATAAATTTCGAACATTTTTGTTAAATTTTATAAATTAATAAAAAATTGGCATTGCTTTAAAAAATTAGGACACTGTTAAGAGCCGGGCGGGTAACATTGGCCACCCATGAAATACATAAGAAACATACTTTTTAACATCATTAAAGCCTGTGTTACCGAATTAAATAGCAATATTAAAACGTTTAAACCAAAAAATAACAAAGTTATAAGACCTTATAGTTATTAAAAATTGTATATAACTTAACATTTACATTGCAGTGCATCGTGGAATGGCATTACACGATGAATACTAGTATTCCTTGTCGCTTAAAAGAAAAATAAACTTCTTTTTTAATAAGGAAAAAGAATTTTTTTGAAGCAAGATTTAATAACAAATATTTGTATAAAAAAGCAAACGATTTTATTATTAAAGGGAAAAAAATAATCTATTCATAATTAAGAATCTGAAAATGTTTACCTTTCGACATTTGTTGCGATTTTGAGTGGTATACGTTTTTTGCATTCTATCTTTATCTTTTTAATGTTTAAAATTGTGAGATTTTTTTTAAACATCTAAACAATGAGTAATCATAAAAGTAAGAATTTTTCAAAAGTAGTTAAACAGAATACACTTTTACATATTTTTTTTTTAAGTGCAACGTTCCATAAAGAAATATTTACATCTGTGGCCAAAGTTACCCGCATTCATCGGCAAAAGCTTCCCAATTACAAATATTTTAGTACAGCATAAAAAGTTTTCAACTTAGAATAAAAAAAACGGTGTAATATTCTTCCCCATAGATAAAAAAATCTAATAGAGTGTTTTATTTAAATATTTTCAGTGTTCTTTTAAGTGTTCCAGACAAAAGTTGGAAGAGATAGATTTTTGTAATTTTATGCTCGTAAGAATGAAAACAGCTTTTGAAGTATTGCCAGATTTAGAATTAGAACTTTTTTTATATGAAATGAAAGGCGATGTTTCCACCTTTCCAAAAATGTAAAACAATTTAAGATGAGATCATTTTATGAAGAGAAATTAAGAAACAAATCTTTTTCCGACGCGTGGCCAAAGTTACCCTCCGTGGCCAAAGTTACCCGCTTTGACGGTACACCAAAGTTTCATACAATATCGATTTCTTTGTTTCAGTCCAATTTTAAAATATATTTTTATAGAACTCAACTGAATGACACAATGGGCTTTTTCATTTAATTCAAAATTATGTATGAACTACATACTTTTATAACAGATGAATTACTGAACACATTTTTTTAAAGAGTTTTGTTGAATTGAGAGTTTTGTGTTTTTTGTCATGTTTTGTTCCCCTTTTGTTTGGGTGTAATTTGAAATATTATTTTTCATTTTCTTCAATGGATTTTGTTTGTTAATTTTATGTGTTGTCTGGAAGGGCCCGGGGGCCCCTTGACAACCAATATATTTCTGTGAAATAAAGAGTTTTCTTCTTAAGATTAGCATCGAAATGCGCTACTTGATAATACTTGATAATTATTGCCATATAAGCCTCATAATTTTGAGCCACGGTCAAGTAACGAGGCCGACACGTGAGGTGCCAAAGCAACCACACTACTTCGATAAATTTCTTGTAACTACAAAGAGTAGGGAGAATTCTGTCTAGAAAATAACCGTTCACTACAAAGAGCTTTAATATCAAAATTCAACTTTTATTACGCCCTAAACACCTTTTGACCTCATTTTTTATGTGGTGTTCACAACAATAGAAAGCTCTATTTTTTTCATGTGGGATTTGTTCAATTAATGTACAGAGGATGTAGGAGTTAAAAAAAATGCTTACAGAATTGGATGTGATTGTTTCTATAGCAACTGAATTACTTGGTTCGTTAACCCTTTAAATGCGAAAAAAATGTCACATTTACGAAACATTTCTTAGACTTTCGACAGTTTAAAACAATTCCTTTGCTGTCTAGAACCGTCTTTTTAAACTCGTTAGTAGCTTAAAACCGATTCCTCCAAAACTTGTTCTCAAAGACATAACTTGGGGAGCGTGTTGAATATTAACAATATTGATTTTTTTAGCTTTAACCTGTTGAGAGATTTGGTGATATTTAGCAAATTAATTTCTCAATTTTAAAACGTACGGAAATTTGAAAGGAACACCGCATTATAACCGTAATTAACTGTATTTATACGTTATATACAGAAAGTTTCCGTGTATTCTCCGGGTTTTGTCTCGGGCAACTTAGCAGCTAGTACACTGTAAGAAAACCTGTTGTTTTTACAGTTAAAAACTTTCAACTTTGGCGCCAGTTAATAACTGTTTTTTTTACAGTTAAAAACTGTAATTTTTTACCGGGAAAACTGTAACTTTAACAGGGAGAAACTGTTATTTTAGCAGCGAGAAACTGTTAAATTAGAGTCACGCGATTGATCATCGTTGAGCACAGATACCCAATACTAGCCCTCGCGACCGAGTAATTACGTTGTCGCAGGCGGTTCAGTACAGGACTCGCACAAAAGAGGTTACTGGATCAAAACCTGGACCGGTCCTTACCTCTTCCAGGAACCTCTTTCGTGCGAGCCCAATACTGAACCGTCTGCTACAAAGTAATTACTCGGTCATGTGGGCTAGTATTGGGTGTTTTATATTAGCAGGGAGAAACTTTTAAATAAACAGTTTCTCCCTGCTAAATTAACAGTTTCTCCCTGGGAAAAGAAAATCTTCATTGAATCCTGTGTTTATATTTAAATCCGTCGTTTTATTTCTGTTATTAATTTGATATTTTAATATTTGCATGATACCGTCAAAACACGTTTTTTAAATTAAACTTGTTTTGACGTTTAGGTAGTTTGTTAAAAACTAGCTTTAACCAAATAACTGTTTTTCTAATATTTACTCGTAAATCAGGTTTTACCAAGACAAGCTACTGGAAACTATTTTTAATTGGAAATAATGTTTAAACTTATCTTGTATTTTAACAGTAATTTGTCATCGGTTCTATAGCAGAACCTCGAATGTGCCAAATTCTAGGGAATGGAGATTTTTGAAAACGGTGCACCGTTTTCTAAAATCTCCAATCCCTAGAATTTGATTTCGTGCTTTTCTTCCACCGCGGTTGGAGAAACGCATGAAATACGTTGTTTTCTTTCGTTGAAAGTTGTTTTTCTTTCTATATGACGGCATCAGTAAAGAAACGACATTGACGGTAACTATTTAACCATCAATAGTTGTTTCTGGAAAAAATAAAATCGTATTTCTTTACTTTTGCATTATAAATCACCGTTTTTAATTTGTTAAGATATTTTATTTGAAAATATCTTAGGCTCAAAACGGACTTATTTTTGCATTTAGACCACTAAAAAACTCAATTATATCAACTTTATTTTAGATACTTAGATGTAAATGATATCTCCAGAATGCCAGATGATTTGAACATATTTAAGGATTTGGAAAGACTGTAAGTTATATATTAATTAAAATTCATTAAAATAAATTGTTCATATGTAAAATCATATTTGAAAAGATTAATTATTAATTAAAAGTTATTATTAAGATTATTAAATGAAAATGCTATCTATAATTCATACTCTAAATTTTGTATCTTTATTTTGAAGTTTAAATGTATAAATAGCTGATATCAATGTATACTATTGAACATTAACAATATTTATGTCATCCTAAAAACTTAATTCACATGCACTGAACTTAAAATAAATTTATAATTTCTCAATTTAAAAGCTCATTATAGTCGACTCTTTTAAAATCGATTAAAACTCTTTTTTTGTGCTTTCATTATTATTTTGAGCGTAATAAATCTTTTAAAAAAATATTACATTCTTTTAAGTTAATACTTTTTTCGTTTATTTTTTTAATTTAATTAAAAATTATTTTTAGGGATTTAAGCAATAATCAGATCACGGTCTTGCCGAACAACATTGTTTCCAACCTAAGCAAGTTATCAACTCTGTAAGTATTAAACTTTCACTTAATATTTTACTTTTAATTTTTTTGAATCAAATCTCATTAATGTAAAATTCTTTCTAGTATACTAAGCTACAACAAGCTCCAGTGTATACAAGTTGACAGTTTACTGGGTTTGAAGTCACTTAGAATCTTGTAAGTAAATATTTTTATTTTTATAGTGCATGTGTTACCGTTAAAACCCGAAATCAGCTAGAACTAGAATTAACTAGTGAAAACTAGTTTTAACTGATGCCCTTATTTCAAACTAGTTTCCACTAGCTAAAACCAGCTATTGCCAGTTGATACTAGTTTTGACGAAATAGGTTGGTTTAATCTAGTTTTAACTATAACACATTTATATTAGATAAAACTAGAATTAACGGGAAAAAGCACGATTCAGGATAATCGGTTTGTATTAGTTTAGTTAATTATTGGGCCGAAATGCAATGAAAGAGTTTGAATATTGAAAGACACTCCATTAAGAACTGTACATCGAGTTTTTTAAGGACTCCATTGTCGTAATAAGATTATAAAATTAACGTTCATAATAAATAAAAAGTCATGCACTTGTAGTTAATTCTAGTTTTATCTAAAATATGTTAGATAATTCTAGTTTTGGCTAATTACAACTAGTTTTAACCAATACAATAGGTCACAACCGGTATTAACTAGTGAGATCTAGTTTTAAATAGAGGAAACTAGTTTTCACCAATGGTTTCAGTTAAAACTAGTTCTCACTAGTTAATTCTAGTTTTTACTTATTCCGGGTTTTATAACGGTAACAGATATTTCTAAATTTAAGGGTGCAGTTTCAGTAATCTCATTTTTCAAAGTATAACTAAGATATCTGGTTCCCTCATTGCCGACTATTGACAAACGTAAATTTAATTTGACGAAGTTGCCAACGAACGGGCAGTACCCAATATCTTAGTTAAACTTTGGAAAATTCGAGATTGGCAGCCTCCATTTCAAATGTTATAAAATAGGCCTGGTATTTTGGAATTATCGTAAGTATATTAAAAAGTTCCCTTTTCAAGTTATACATAAGCACATAGCTATTTTAATTACTTTTTAGCTTTATGTAAAAAATTTATTAAATTGATACATTTTGTATTCCTAATAGATCCTTACAAGGAAATGATATATCAATGATACCTGATGGTGCATTTAGAGAACTTGTGTCCATTACTCATATGTAAGTATGATAAAATTTATCATTCAAAGTAACCATAATAAAATTTATCAATCAATTAGAGAACGAGTTGCTAAGAAATTTGAAAAAAAAAATTAACAATTTATGAGGGTCTCGTAAATTTAGTGACATTTGAAGTTTTTAGTGGTAAAATACACATTGCAATTGCATTATAAGTGCAATAAATAAGCTCAGTCAGTTTTGGTGATCAATAGTCTATACGAACTTTTGTTTAAATCCTAAATGTCTTATAAATTAACAGCTGAAAAAACTGTTCACTGTCACTCAATATCGACTTGTACGAGGAACTTATATCATAGTTCTTAGGTTTGTTGTTTCGTTGAATGCTTGCCGTCAACACCCAAAGTAATTTTGTTCCCTCTTGAGCCAATATCAAATAAAAGAGCTTAGTCAGATTTGGTGATTAATAGCCCTTTCAAACTTTTGTTGTAATCCTAAATGTCTTATGAATTAACCGCTGAAAAAAACTGTTCATTGTCACTCAATATAGACTTGTACGAGTACTTATATCGTTCGTAGATTTGTGGTTTCGTTGAAAGCTTGCCGTCAACACTCAAAGCATTTTTGTTCCCTCTGGGCCAATATGAAATCCTCATAATAAGATCCTAATAAAGGGCTTAGTTTCTATTTCACTAAGCTTGTCATACCTATTCCGTATTGGTACAGAGTGACTCTATTTATGTGTTTTTTCAGAGCCTTGGGTGCTAATCCGCTGTATTGCGATTGCAACCTTCGATGGCTCTCTGAATGGATCAAACAAGATTACATCGAGCCAGGAATAGCAAGGTGCGCCGAGCCTCGATCTATGAAAGACAAACTTGTGCTCACAGCGGCTTCCAACGGGTTCGTCTGCACAGGTAAACTTCTAGAAAATAATAAAAAAATAGTTTCATTCTGCTGAAACCCGGGTAAGGCTATTGTGTTGTGTATTTGTGTTGTCTTGAGTACATGCAGTGAGCGTGCTCATTGAATCTATCTGGTTCCAAAAGTCCTGTGGTCAGCCATTGCGCAGTTTACCATAGGTGCAGGTAGGCTGGAGAAAATTGCCCCTCGCGACATGCCTAAATTGAGGAGGTGGCGCAATCTCGGAGTAGAAGTCAGACATCCACCCCCTCATAGGTACTCAAAGCCTTGTGACAACGGATGCTACTGAAACCCTCATGCCTTCCAGGCTTCGAAATGGAGGTACACAACAACAACAACTGTTGAAAATTCCTGCTTGGTTTCACCAAAAACAAATAATTTATAACTGCAACGGCTATATGGTGAAATGTTCCAATAAATTTTGGAATTAGGTTGAACCATTTTTCGGGGGTTTTATTTCCAAACTCTGAAAAATGGTCCAAATTCTGAAAAATGGTTCAACCAAAAACCGAAAATATCTTGAAACGTTTTACCACACAGTCGCTGCAGCTACTAAGAACCATTTTTAGTGAAGCCAAGTAATACTGATCCTTATCATTTCTGTAAGCATTCCCCAAACCTTACCTGATTTTGTTGACTAAAAATTACATCATTTTCGCATTTAAATGTCTTTATAAACAAGACACATGGAGTCATTATTTCATTTCTTTCGTTAACACAATATATACCCGAGATTTTTATATAGTAATCTTTCAATTGAATAAACTTCTTACAAACATTTTTAAAAAATAAGTCTGCAAACCTTATAATGTTAAACATACAATATCGTGCATATTTTCCAGGCAAACCCGAAGCCGAAGTTCTCGCCAAATGCGACGCCTGCTACACGTTTCCCTGCCAAAACGGGGCGTCGTGCAAACCAAAGCCCTTGCGGGACTACGAATGTGTGTGCGCCCCAGGATACCACGGCCCCAAATGCGAATACGTCATAGACGCCTGCTATGGAAACCCGTGTGAGAACGGAGGGACTTGCAAAGTGTTGGAAGCTGGACGGTTCAGGTAGGTTTATTTAATGATACTGGGAATTATAAAGTGTTTAAGGTTAAGAGGCGGTTATGGGTTGTGTTAAATTGTGTAACAGTGTAAAAGAAGTATCCTGAAGCAATGACTTCAATGTATCTTCCTACTGACAATATTTCCTCCGAACTAACTATTCCTTAATTAAAATGTGACAGAGTCATATAGACTATTACAACCATTCTTAGGACAAATCACATAAAGGTTATGAGCTATTCTGAGGATAGACAGCGTAGTATCATTTGCCTTCATTGCCAGAAAGCATCCCATTGTCTTCCTAACACATCTTCAGCTGCCCAGCAATCCAGGCCAAACTATCTAACATCGGCATTGAAGACCCACTGGATATATAGTATTCTTAATACGTATAGCTGTTGAGGTTGCAAAACCTGTCTTCAGAAACATATAATAGGACATTAGCAGAGACGTAACATCAACATTGTTATCTATGCATAAGAACGTCGTAAAATCACAGTAAATCGTCGTTATTAAGATTTAAGATTATCGTTGTCCCAAAATACCCTCTCTTAAAATTTACGGTTTTAAAAATATTTAATTTTTCAAAGTTGTGTTACGTACCATCAAAATGAAGTCTTTTAAGCAAATTAGAATGGTCAATTTCTTCTTTTTTTTACATTGAAGCACGGCCTACTCAATTACTAAGGCCAAAGAAGCTCTCCCAAACACTCTCGGGGACAAAAAGTTTGACGTCACAGTTCCGTTCCCACAGTGACGTTGTCTTGAAGATGAAGACAACCTGTCTCGAAATCTGTTCGGAACCACTCGTTCACGACTGACCAGACTTTTAGGGTTCCGAATGCGTCCGAACTAGTTTCTCCATATTCGGCAATCGGAACAGTGACGTCAAAATTTCCGTCTAAGGTCATGTTTGGAAGAGCTTCTCTGGCCTTCTTTGAAGTTGGTCGTGATTGAAGAAGATTCACGATATCCAAGTAATAGCTATGTTACTACAGAATAATATTTTTTAATAAATCATGTTCATATCTCACGAAATAACATACATATTTTGCAAGCCAATATTTAAAAATTACCCATGATTTCATTATCAAAACAGCAGCATTGCAATTGATTAAGCTTACTTTCCAAAATGCTTTTATCCTATAAGAACCAGAAGCGTTGAAAGCAAAAGGATAAAAATGGACTTGCTCATTATCAGATGGTAGTTTTGCCAAAATCTTCGGACACAACTCTGTACTAACCCCTGAAATAGACATAATTTGGCCCGTTGGTGTTTCAAGGCTTAAATACGCTCATTTTCTTACTGCCTTAATCTCTTTCAGTTGTCATTGCCCAGCTGGCTATGAAGGCGATCGTTGCGAAACTAACATTGATGACTGCTTGGACAACAAATGTGAGAACAATGCGACCTGCGTGGATCTCATCGAACAATATGAATGCAGATGCAATTCCGGGTATACTGGTAAGAGAAAATCCTCTTGGAAATTTCTTTCAATGATTTTTGAAAAAATATTAAGTCTAACCATTGTATTTTAATCAGCATAAGGAATTTTTATATCGTATTTGTTTGCAGGAAATTATTGTGAGAAGAAGATAAACTTTTGTAGCAAGGAATTCAATCCTTGTAAAAATGGTGCAACCTGCATTGATGAAAACTATTCATATAGGTAAGTACTTCGAGTATTGTACCAACAACATTAACATTTTTACAACTTTTCTAATATGATCCAATACACTTAATTTAAATTGGAAAGAAAAAAATGTTGGAAATCATGAGGTTCGTTTTTATTTTAATATATAAAACATAGATGGCAGCACCACATTGTTTCAAAATTACTCAGAGCATAGGCAGACAGCTGACCAGTGAATAACAATTAATTTTTAAAAAAAAATAGTCACGAATTGTTGTCTTAAAATTAACCTGCTATTTAAATGACAAACATAATTTTCAAACTGAAAGTTTTATTTTTATCAAATAAGTTGAAAGATTTTTTTTTATTTTAAAAGGGATTTTAAAAAATAGTTTTTCATCATAATTAAATCTCTGAAACAAAATGGGATGATAACGCCATTTCCCCAGCACTTCCCGAATTGCTATCGTTTCCTGGAAATTAGCTTTGATCCATCCACTGCACTTATATACTAGACTTTCTAGTTTATAGATAAATCGCAACCAAAAGGCAGTCGTTATAGTTAAGATACCTCCATGCTACGACAAAATTGAGAAAAAAATGTCAATTACAAATTTGTAGAAAAAAATGAGATAAATATGATGTTATATACGCTTTTAATTGTTTTAATCAATCAATAGTCTTTCATGCATGGCAGAAAATTGCTTAAAATAATTAAAACCTAAAATTCATATTAATTGAAGAGTTTAAATTTTATTTGTTCCACACTTATACAAGTGATTTGAACCATCATGTAGCGCATAGCCGGATTACTATACATATTAGCAATGGGTGGAGTTAATGTATTTCTTCTCTCTTTTAGCTGCGCCTGTTCCCTGGGCTTCACCGGCGACAACTGCACCGTCAACATCAACGACTGCCTCGACCATCTCTGCCAGAACGGGGGAACGTGCCTAGACGGCGTCAACACCTACAGGTACCTATATATCGTCTCTTAAGATATATATATATCGTCTCTTAAGTTCCCACATGTGCTATCTAACTTTGACGTCACCTGACTGTGGTTCTAAAATACGACGCCCGTCGCCAATAGCCCTCGTGTAGCTCTAGTGCGGCGATAATTCAAACCAAACCAAACTATCTAACTTTGCAAAAAGGTAGAAATGTACTGAACGGTAAAGGCCGTTCGTTCGTTCAGCTCGTTCGTTCAGCGTCGTCCCTACGCCGTTTCAAAAACAGGTTTTTCGAGCAGCTTTTGCTTGCTGAGTTTTTTCGAGTCGACGTGAAAAAATCCGCCACTTTTTCGCTGAGCGAACGGCTGCTCCAATCAAAAACGAAGTTCAGTCGTGACGTCATGACCGAGCCTCCTCCTTGTACCTCCTCCTCCAATACCGCGATAGTACTGCTTTTAAGTCTGTGATGTCATGCATGTCGTAGCCGGTCTCTGGATGACGCGCTTGCTGTCCCTAAAGTTTTTTGACGAGCGATGTCCGTATCGTCTAGTAAGGGCTTTAACCCTCGGCGAACTTTCCAAAATCACACCAAAAGTCCTGCGAAAACCCAACCGAAATGATAGGATAGGTTAGGACAGGTTTGAATTATCTTCGCATTAGAGCTACACGAGAGCCGAAAAACGTGTTCATTTAACACCGGCTATTCGGACTTTCTTGTTACATATCTCAACATACATTATGTAGGGGGCTGGGGAGCCCAGTCGGTTAAGCACTCGCTTAGCATGCGGAAGGTCCCAGGTTCGGGTCCGGGCATCGCCAAAATAACTGCCGACCTATAAACGGCCCGTGCAGCCAAAAATGTCCGACGAATAATACCCCGTGTAAGGGAGTGCAAGTTAAATATCCTTCAAAGTCCTATCCTTCAAAGTACGATGTCGCCCTTAACGGTTGCGTTGGGTGCCTATTCAGGTGTTGGCTCGTCACCTGACTGTGGTTCTGAAACACGACGCCCGTCGCCAATAGCCCTCGTGTAGCTCTAGTGCGACGATAATTCAAAACCAATCCAATACATTATGTAGACCGATATTATGTAACAAGAAAGTCCGAACAGCCGGTGTTAAATGAACAAACACGTTTTTTGGTTCTCCCTCGTGTAGCTCTAATGCTCGAATGCGACGATAATTCAAGCCTATCCTATCATTTCGGTTGGGTTATCGGCCGACTTTTGGCGCGATTTTGGAAAGTTCGACAAGGGTTACCTTTCAGTAAATTTCTACTGTTTTGTAGATAAGTTGTCAAAAGTTAGATAGCACATGTGGTCATCTCATTTGTAATTGCTTTAGTAATTAAAAAACACTATCTATACCGTATTTATACGAATGCATAATGAAAACACTTTTTTTGTACGGTAACAGATCTCTATACAAAGTCAATGGGGAAATTTTTGACCCTGCTTTTAAAGGAAGTGTACGACATGTACTGACAAAAACTTACCAAAAAATACAGAAGAAAGTTATTGTGCCATTAAACATAATTAATAAGCGTGATTTTAAAGATATTAATTCATTATAATTAAAACAAAAAAATTCGTTTAGATATTTACATGCCGTTAGTGTTGCCATCTGTAGTTGGTGAATAATTACCAAATTTTTGTTTTAATTATAACTTATTTATATCCTTAAAATTATACTTATTAATTTAATGGCAAAATAACCTTCTTCTGTATTTTTTGGCAAGTTTTCGTGAGTACATGTCGTCTACTTTATTTAAAAACAGGGTCAAAAACTTCCCCATTGGAATTGTATAGAGATCTGCTACCATACAAGACCCTATTCAATGAAACCATTAACGTATAATGAATCTCTCTTTGCTTAAAGGTGTCAATGCCAGGACGGATTTTCGGGGGCTTTCTGCGAGCTGGAGAATATGCTGGACCTGCTCTACCCGCAGACCAGCCCCTGCCAGCATCACGACTGCAAGCACGGCGTGTGTTTCATGCCCAGCAACGCGAAGGACTACATTTGCAAGTGCTCGCAGGTGAGGGTTTTTATAGTTTTTGAATGGATGAAAGTGAAGTGTATTTAATGTGACCACGTGCTCCTAAATATGGTTGATTAAATTGCTCTAAATCACTATTTCGCTTGTTTTAATGTTTAATACCAATAGCGTTACGTTTAATATAGTTAATATACTAACTCCCTTCCATTACGGTCTGTGTTAAACTATGGCCTCATTCAAAATACGACTCCAAAATCGTTTGTCTCTCGCCTTCGCTTATCAATTTTAAATCTTCATGGCCTTTATATCCTTCTCAGCCTCATCCATACATTTTTATCTGGGTTAATAACTATTTAACTAGTTAATAATCATTTTCCGAATTCCTAGCACCAAGAAAAAGTTTAGTGCTTCCCCCTTCAAAAATCCGGCAATCGGAACATATAAAAACGGAAAAGCATAATTCAGTAAAAATTCGGTATTGCCGGGTTAAACCCGGAGAGTTATCAGGTCTACTCTTAAAACATAAAAAAAAACTATATATTTTTCCAGGGCTTCACCGGCAAGCGCTGCGAATTCCTCACCAGCATCAACTTCCACGAGGGATCCTACGTGGAACTCGACCCCCTCCACACCAAACCTGACGCCAAGATCTCGATCACCTTCGCCACGTCCCAGAACTACGGTGTCATGATCTACAACGGCGAGTCCCAGCATCTCGCTGTCGAGCTGTTCAGGGGTCGGATCCGGGTCAGCTACGATGTCGGCAACTATCCCGTGTCCACCATGTTCAGCTACGAGACGGTGTCGGACGGGAACCCGCATACTGTGGAGCTGATGCTGGTCAAGAAGAACTTCACCATGAGAGTGGACAATGGTAATGTTTGTGTTGTTAAATATAATCTTTTATTAGTTTCAATTTCCTAATGTAAAATATAAGGTATTTAAAGTATTGCGATGGTATCCGGAAATACAAATTTTAGATTTTGTGTTTTCTGTGTGTTTTAGGAAGTGCTAGATGATGAAATGATAAAATGAGGACCAGTAATGTTTGGGAACTAAACACGGGGGGTTCCGCGTGAGGTTCACCACCTGACTGGGATATATGCCCATCATCCTTGAGCCGTAGATCCCGAAAGCTGGAATGGGCACGGCAGGCCTCAGCCCACTAACCGAGGAGTAGTTTCGATGACGAAAAAGTGGTTTTTGAATACTGATCTGTCAGACTGAAACCCCTCTACAGCTCTAGCTGAAAGAGCTACGGACTTCCGATTCGGTGCACGAGTTCTCTGTACCTCTCGAACGACATAATAAGATTTTCGAGTATTTTGCGTTAGGCAAAGGGTAACTGTCATATAAGCTGCTTGGGTTTTAAGGTTATTGAAATTACCTTATAGGGCCCGTCCGTGGCCGAGTGGTTAAGGCATCAGCTTCAGGAGTCAACTTTGTTAGTTGTGCGGGGGTTCGAATCCCACCTATACCAGTCATCCTATAAATCGGATCTCTGTACTGGGAAAGAGTAGAAAAATCCAACTCGTGACAGATGGGCCCGAGTACACTAGGACAGACGTGCTCGCTAAATCTTGGAGTCCAAAGTCCCGACGGCGTCAGCGTACGATGTTGCTCGAAGTTCCATTGGGTGCCCGCTCAGGTGTGTTATAGGTCGTCAACCTCACGCGGAACCAACAGCGTTTAGTTTCCAAGCATGCTTGCTCCTCCCGCATGGCTAGTACTATACATATGTACTTTTATAATCCAACAGGTACGTCGAGGACCATCGTGAACGAGGGAGTGAAGGAGTATTTGGAGGTGAAGACGCCTCTGTTTGTTGGAGGGGTTTCTGAAGAGGCGGCTGGGAGTGCGCTGAGGCAGTGGCATTTGAGGAATGCATCTAGCTTTGATGGTAAGTAGTTTCTAGAGTTCTTAGATCTCGTATTTTTTTCTTTTTATAAGCTGAATATGGGTCTGTATACAGCCAGCCCAATAACAAGGCCAGAGAAGCTCTCCCAAACATGAGCGCAGACGGAATTTCTGACGTCACTGTTCCGCGTGCCGAAGATCGAGAAACTAATTAGGATGTATTCGGAACCCTAATCAATGGTGTCAGCCGTGAAGGAGTGGTTCCGAACAGGTTTCGAGACAGGTTGTCTTCATCTACGGAACAACGTCACTCGGAACTATGACGTCAAAATTTCCGTCCCATTTTCAGAATGGACAATATTCGTTAACCAGTACCGAGAGATGTTGTGGTGGCTTCATCTAGTGGTGACACTCGTTACTAATTTTGTAGGTGACAGCCCGATCTTGAAATTTTTTTTTATAAACTGAATTTTGGTGGTTTGGCCATTTGCAGAATGGACACTGCTCATTGCCTAGTGGCGAGAGATTTAGTGATGGCTTCATCTATACTGGTGATACCCGTTACTAATTTTGAAGGTCGAATCGTGGAAGACCCATCTTGTAAAACTTTCTTATGAGTTGAATATGGGTGTTTTCACACTAGACAATGTTCCCAGAGGCTAGAAATATTATAGTGGCTCTATTTAGTGATGATACACGTTACCAATTTTGAAGGTAAGATTGTGACAAACCCGAGCCCTTAGGGTGGATGTTCTTTAGCTCAAATTATCAATGCCTATTAAGTATTTATGGTACTTAGGTACTCAATCATGTGATATATGTTTGCCTGGAATTTTGTCATCCATGAAATCCATTGATTTCAGCCAAGTATTCTTGTTGCAATCTTAAAGTCCTACTAATCTTTCAATTGATAGTTTGACTTTTTATCAGTAATAAATTCAAATAAACAGCAACGTATACATACGCGTAGATCTTGCAATGACTTTGTTTTAGGTTGCATCAAAGACGTGAGGTTAAACGGGAAATTACTGGACTTCATGAATGCCAGGAAACAGCAGCGAGTGGCCCCAGGCTGCTCCTCAGACTTGGAGGACCCTAAGCCTTGCAAGGATCACCTCTGCCAGAAGGGGAAATGCGTCGCCTTGGACAAATCCAGCTACGAATGCCAGTGTCGCAAAGGATGGAGCGGCGAACACTGTGACCAAGGTATGCGCTTTCTTGTGCTTCAACTTCGTTCTTCAATAACTTGACAACAGCTTCTTCTGCAACTCGGACTTCATCCCTAGTTAGTAAAAACTCAAAATCAGCCCTTGAGTTGGGAGTTCGAATCGTCAGCTTTCTTACTTGGAGGTAGTAGAAATGACGGTATTTCATCCGTAAATTTATAAAACATGTTGCCTTTATACAAATTTTAGAATGGACTTTTAATTGCAAACATTTAACAGAGATGGTTTGTTTTTTCATAGCTCACAAAAAAATTGAATTTTTACAGCTCCTAAACTCAAATTTATCTAATTGGATCTGCCCCTCTTCAAACTTTAAAAGTAATTTTGTTTCTAAATTTCTTGCAAATTGTATTTTTAAATATATAATTGTTGGAAATGCATATTTTTCTAAAGAATGTATGATTCATTTTTTCAAAAGTGAAGAGGTAACAGTAGTAATCTATCTTTAAACTAAAATAGAATACTCCCAAAAATATAATGGAATAGGCAATGAATTGCTAATCTAAGGTATACCAACAATAGGGCTTTCCGGGGTAACCTAGGATCAGTCAGCACTAAGATGCAGAACTCTTTGTTCCAGCGCCTACTTGCCAGAAGGAGCAATACAGGGAGTTCCTGGAAGAAAATGGCTGCCGATCCAGCAAGATGATCAAAATGGCCAACTGCGTGGGCAGCTGCGGAGATCAGTGCTGCAAGCCCCAGAGGATAAAGCGACGCAGCGTGCGCATGATGTGCCCGAACGGCACCAAGTACACGACGCAAGTGGATGTCATCCGCAAATGCAAGTGCGTGCACAAGTGTTAAGCAGCGTCGACAAGTTGTCGCCGTCTCTGTGTGTGTAGTCGTCGCTTCTTGACTTTTGACTTTTACCACCGCTGCTGTTGTGCGTGTTAGGGCAGCTTGCAGGGTCGCAGAAAGAATAAGTCACCTTTTTTGGGTCATCGTGAGCCTTAAAATGTATAGGGCAAGTGGGATCGCCGAAGAAATTAGTAACACCTTTTAGCTATAGACTGGGAAGTAATGGGTTAGTATGGCTTTTGGAAGACATGCTGTTTGGGGGTTGTATTGACTAAGCAGTGGACATAAAGGGTATGCGACTTTAGTTTTGGTCGTAGGTGATCAAATTTGACCAAAACTGCTTTCATTGGAAATTCGCCATACGTAGTATTGCAAGTGTCTGAAAATACTAAAGTTCTGCGTATTTTAATGTAGAATTTAAGACACAAATAACTTGTCAGACGACAAACATGTGCTTTTGTTTGACATCAAGCCTATTGGCGTCTCAACTCCCAATGTTTCTTTTTCTAAAAAGAAAGGCAAATTTAATAAACACGCATATTAAGATGGATTCCAACTTCAGGTTAAAATTAATAAAACATTTATCTTTAACTTCATTCAATCCAGGTTGGCTAAAAACTAGCTCCTCTTATACAGAGGCCCGCCTAGTTTACTGCTCAGTCATTGCTCTTGGCCAGACGTTTATCTTCCATTGCAATTATATGGAATATAAGCCCGAAGTAGAGGTTATATACAGATGCATGTTGACGATTCTGTTCTGCTGACCCTGTATACATTACTACACGACTGGATGTTAGTTTACCATTTCTTTCACTATCTCAGACTTTTAAACGAGAGAAAATGGGCTTTGCATATTTTATGCATCTAAGATGTGTTTTGAGGAGCTACTGGTTCCTTTCGTAGTGTTTGATAATGAGCAGTACACCTGTATTTAATAAAAGATTGGTCGATCTTTGAGTCAATTGGGAAGAAAGATGTTGTCCCATTATAGCTCACACTGTAATCTATCATAGACCATAGTTGTTTTCGAAAGATTACTAAGTTTTGTATTGTTCTCATCTGACTCAACTTGAAACATGCACAGATAGTGTACATTATTTGGCAGCTGCACAGGTGGTTTAATATAAAGGATGTAAGATGAAGCTTTATACATAAAAATAGAAGCATTTATTATAAAGTTAAATCAGATTGCAAATGATTCGTTAGTATTTCGTAAAAAAAAGATCACACAATAAGGCCTCTAATTACTTGGCGAAAGTTAAATGCATTATGAAATATAACATCTATACACTCCTAAATGTATTTTAAGAAATAAAAGCTTTTCGTAATATATTGATTTCAATTTACTACATTTCAAAAGGCGAAATTGTTTCGATGGGGAAAAATCACTATGTAGCAAATGTTCATGATTTGAATTACACAAAGGGGATAATTTGAATTACACAAAGGGATAATTTGAATTACACAAGGGGATAATTTGAATTACACAAATGAATAATTTGAATTACAAAAAATTTAGTATTTAGTATTAGTTTTTCCAGTAATTAAAATTTATTATATTGATTAGCACGTAACAATGGGCATGTTTTTTAGTATGTATTATTGTACCTGCTTCTGTATGTTGTACTCCTTTCCTTGACTCAATGAGATTATGTAGTATATTCTTTATGTAAATCGTTTGTGACATTAAAAAATCATGTTTATTGATGTAGAAAAAACTAAGTGTGAAAATGGCTTTGCTGAATGTAAATATCAAATGCAATTTTATTATTATTTGTTTAAATACTTGTATATTATACTGAGTGTACTTTAAAATTATATACATGCAATGTAGATTTTTTTAAAAATATATTTACTTTTCAAACTATATGTATACATGTGTAGTAGAGTTTTGCATTATTGTTAGAACGCGTATGAAATGCATTTCACTTTAATACACAAAATAACGTAGTGCATGACTAAATATTATGTTTGTGTTTAATTCACATACAACATTTAAAGTACTATAAAATGTAAACCACAGTGAATACACTTTAATAAGTCCGAATGTTTACATAACTTATCTCATTTAATTTTTTATTGAATTGTGTACTAAGACAGAAGTTCTATAAAAATACAGCTAACTAAGTTCAAAACATTTTTTTTTATATCTTAACCTACATCTTGTCGACTTACAACAACTACCTTAACAAATATAATTAAATATAAAAATGAATTTACTTTAACATAAGGTATAATCAATACTTCTCTTAGTAACCCTTATTAACAATTTCCTAAAGTTAATTTTGTACAAGTACAAAAAGAAATCAATAAATACAAATTAAATATTTCCTTTTAAAATACTATATGAAATATTTATGGTCATTAGATAGCTTTATTTGGTGAAAGGTTAATAATTGTTATTGAAATAAACAACAAATAACCAGATTAACTGAAAATGCATTTAACCATTTATTCAATGTAGTTATTTATTTTTTATGTAAGCGCCTCATTTCATATCTAATATTTTGTTGTACATTGCATTTCATAAAGGGCATTTGCATTGCGTTATAATCTGTCCAGATGAAATAAAAGCCTCAAGGTCGCACTTTTCTTTTCCCCTGACTGGTTGTCATAGAAACAAAAAGCAAGGAACTTCTTACTTTAATGAGTGAATGAGTTTTTTAAGCCACATTTCTCCGGCTGTAATGAACATTTTTACACAGCAGTAACACGCTTCGAGCGTTTGATTCCAGCAGCCATTTGAGCGTGACCTTGATTTTATCAAGGTACCAATTTAACAAGCAGATACTCTAAGCTTTCGCTGAAACTGGCACTCAAAGTCACGAACCCATCTCGTTTGGTTACGTGACCTTGAGCGCCAGTTTCAGCGGAAGCTTAGAGTATCTGCTTTTTAAATTGGTACCATGATAAAATCAAGGTCACGCTCAAATGGCTGCTGGAATCAAACGCTCGAAGCGTGTAACTACGGTGTTATACGAATCGTTTTTATGTACGATGAATGTAGCTGACTTCCCGGACTCTATAACCCCCCTTTTTGAACATTAGTTCGAGTATAATTTCTAATTTTCAGAAAGGAATTTTACTACAAAATATTCCAACCAATTTCAAAAAGTGAAATTATAAGACCAGTAAATCAGTTACATTTATCATTAAAAAAAAACAGAAGTAAAAATATTTAATACAGCCGAAGAAATGTGGCTTAGAAAATAATTTTTTCGTTGGATTTAACACAGAGGAACTTTGATTTGGAGAGCCGCGGTCATACGGTCTCATTCACCTTCAAGGCTTCTACTTCTTGTGAACAGACTATAGCAGAGTATCTACTTATTGCACTGTTGTTATTGGCCGTTGAGTCGATCACCCTCTACTAAGATCTGTTTTCACTTATTGCTCTCATTGTTCATAATATGAATTCTCATTGTTTCAACTTAACCGATGTGTATATTTGTGGCGCACCTATATTTGTATTTCGTTCATATTTAATGACTAGAAGTAATTGACCTTGCTTCATAGAAATAAACTGATCACATTTCTATTAACAAAATTGGTCTCGTCTGTTTTTTTTTACTATAGTACTCCAGACATTAAATCAGGTGCCGACTCGTCACTTGATAGTGGTTCTAAATTATGACACCTGTCGCCAATAGCCCTAGTGTAGCTCTAGTGCGACGATTTTTCAAACTCACCTAACCCGACTAGTATATACCACTAGCACAAAGTTCATACTTATATTTTTCTGGGAGTTTGAAATGAATTAACGTCAAACTAGAACTGCACATGGGTTATTGGCAACGAGCGGCATAATTTAGAACCAGAATCAAGTGA
>CM043121.1:19421863-19651863 GCA_023701765.1 Hylyphantes graminicola | reverse complement strand
AAGAAACGAAAGTGGCAGTGGATTGGTCACGTATTGCGAAAAAATGAAAAATTCAAGATAAGATAGGCGTTTGAATGGAATCCCCAGGGGCACCGAAAGAGGGGAAGACCAAGGAACACTTGGAGACGGACGATCGAGAAAGAACTGAAGGACGTGGGGACAACATGGCGGGAGGCGAAACATCTGGCCACCAACAGAGTGAGATGGAAGAATCTGACGGAGGCCCTATGCTCCAGTGATGGAGTGACAGAGGGCTAAGTAAGTATATTATTTCTGAAACACAATACACTAATCAAATAGTATTTCATTGGTCTTAAATACCAATTACTTAAAGTATCATAACTATATTCTACCGCCAAAAAGGGAAACAAATATCTGGAATATATATTTTTATTTTTATCACAACTTACATAATAATTTTTAAATAACCAAAAAATTTTAAAAAAAACATCCAAATAAATATATGTACTGCTTTCAATAGCAGTAAAATAGCACCTTGCTAAAATATATGAAGAGTCCAGGGGGAAAATTCCTTAATGGACTAGGAAACTTCCCGTATGCGTAGGTCAGCTTGGCGGATATTGGCGACAGGAAAACGGTTTCTCCTTTGGTTCTTCTCTCGCGGTACAAAACAGGACTCGTCTCTGGCGTGAAATAGGGTTGAAGCGAGAGAAGAACCAAGTGAGAAACCGGTTTCCTTACACCAGTTTTGGCAATGACTCAATAACCTCGCCAAAGAGGCAAAATATGTCCATGAAGGGGTTCCCCCCACTGGTAATCTTCATGTATTCAATCATTGTAAAGACAATTTTTTATGACTTAATAGAAAAAAACTAAACAAAGACAATAAGCACACTACTTGTACTTACATCTAAAACATAAAATTAAGCAATTAAGTATTTAGGAAAATATTTTCTTTTGTCCTTAAATTGTTCTGAATATATATAATTTACAAGCAAAATAATTTGGAACACTCATGACAAATTTGCAGAGAAAAATATACAAGAGAAAATAGATGCATGAAAATAATGCATAACACAAATATTATATGGAAAAATAATTATAAGTAACATTTAAGCTCCAATAGCAATTAAGCAGTCTCACTTTCCTTGTCACTCCACACACCAACGCAATTATTTTAATGTTAAATTTTTTTAACGCCAACACAATTTGTCCAAAAGCACTATGGGAGGTTAAGAATACAAAACAGTCTATAAAAAGGTTCTTTGTGCTACAAAGGTTTAAAATCAATTAATTCGTTATAACAAAATAACCTCTTGATTTTTTTTAATTGCTGCCTAGCGGTTATTATCTGAACTAGGACTTGTTTCATTATTGCAATAAAATTCTACATAGTTAGTGCATGCAATAAAGATGCTAACTAGAAAATAACAAAAAAATGGACAAGGTTCACTCGTATTCTGAACCCTCAATAATATAAGAATAATCACATACATCAGGTTAGGTTTGAATTATCGTAGCAATAGAGCTACACGAGGGCTAACAAAAAGGTATTGGCGAAGGGCGTCGTATTTTTTAGAACCACAGTCAGGTGACTTACATACATCAGGATTATTTGATGCGAAAGGTTGAATTAATGTCAGCTCCAATAAAAATTAAACCGTTTCACTTTCCTTGACATTCCTCACCCCATGGTAGTTTAATATTAATTTTTGTTTATCAGCTACACAATTTGTCCAAAAGTATAAAATGTAAGAATTATTACAAACATATCAGAATTACTTTGGTTTGGTTTGAATTATCGTCGCACTAGAGCTACACGAGGGCTATTGGCAACGGACGTCGTATTTTAGAACCACAGTCAAGTGACGAGCGGGCACCCGCATATCAGGATTAGTATAGTTGCATGCTTGCATTAATATAAGCTCCAAGAACAATTAAACCATCTCACTTTTATTGATATTCCTTACCCTATGGTATCAGTATATTATTTTGAATTAGTATCAATATATTATGTTCAAAAAATGCATCAGTATACAATCTGTCCAAAAACACAAAATGTAATAGTTGCATTGCATGTTATTGCATTTGAGTTGAACGTCGCACTAGAGCTAAACGAGAGCTATTGGTGGCGAGCGTCATAATTTTGAACCACAGTCAAGTGACGAGCCAACACCTGAATACAAAATGTAAGAAAGCTTACAAACATTAGGATAAGTTAAGTTGAATTAACGTCAGCTCCAAAAGCAATTAGGAAGTCTCACTTTTTTTCTTCAACCTTTGTTTTTCACCAAATGGTATCAGTTTAATATTAATTTTTGTTTATCAGCTACACAACTTGTCCAAAAGCACTATACATCAGAATTCTTACAAACATATCAAGATTAGTATAGTTGTATGGTTAAATTAATGTCAGCTCCCAATAACAATTAAACCATCTCACTTTTCTTAATATCCTTCACCCCATTGGTAGTTTAATATTAATTTTTGTTTATCAGCTACACAATTTGTCTAAAAGCATAATATGAAAAAAATTTTACAAATATATTGCGTTCAGTTTAGTTGTATGATTGAATTAACGTCAGCTCCAGTAACAATTAGGCAATTTCACTTTGCTTGTATTTCTTTACCTACCCTATGATATCAGTATATATTATTTTTAAAAATTTAACATATACAATTTGTCCAAAGGCACAAAATGTGAAAGTGGAGTTTAAGTAACGTCACACTACAGCTACAACAAGGCTATTGGCGGCGCAATTTAGATCCACAGTCAAGTGACAAGCCGACACCTGAATACAAAATGTAAGAATGCTAACAAACATCAGGACAAGTTTAGTTGAATGATTGAATTATCGTCGCACTAGAGCTACACAAGGGCTATTGGCGACTGGCATAGTAATTTAGAACCACAGTCAAGTGACGAACTGACACCTGAGTCCCCACAAAGACGAATATTTAGACAAAAGTAACATCAACACAATAAGCTCATTTGTATTATAGAAGATAGGGCCAACTCAACCTCATAAGGCTTGTCTTCACTATCCAACTAATGAAGACAAGTTCCTTGGTAGAGAAACTCTCTAAGGCTCTGGTTGAGCAAATATTGCACTAGAGCTATATAAGGGGATGTTCTATGGAAATTATATAGTAATGTCTCTGAACAAAGATGCGACTAACTAGGGTTATCGATGTTTTAGAGGTTGAGCTGACAAAGAACAAACTGATAATGTGTAAAACCTGGTATCTTAAAATGAAGTCCAAAAGCTCAAAGAACTCATACTAGTGCAAAGTTACAATAACTATGTTGAGACCTTGTGTTTGAATTTAAGAGCACAACATTTTATGCCCATATTTATGACATTAATCGAAAGAAAGTGTTTTTTACACTTGGAGATCTACTTGGTTTGGTTGAATTAACATTCCACTACCACAGGCTATTGGTACTGGGAGCTTTACCAAGAGCTCCTTTACGCATGGGTTATTTTGGAATATTTACAACTTTAACAATAAATATACATGAAAATCAAAATGACTTCTGTACATATAAAAGCAATACTTTTGCAAAACTAAAAAAATATACATGTATACATTATTTATTCGAGGAAAAAAAACTTAGCTAAAGTTAAATTAGATAGATTAACAAAAATTATACAATATAAAAAAGAAACCTGTGCAATATAATACATTTTTACACTGCTGTATTTTCACAACTGTTTAAATAATAAGTAGAACACATTTTCATAACTGTCTCGCTCACGACATTCTCAGGGCTGAAAATACATGCCAAATTGTTGTGCCAAGTTCATTGCATTATTAGATTAACGATTTAAGATGGTTTCACATGGGTGATGCACAATCTACCCGAATTATCATTTGATTAGGTAAAATTGATGTCACACTAGAGCTACACAAAGGCCATTCCACCATTATCAGAAAACATTGATTAGTTTAAACTGATACTTGGCTGAATGTGAATAAAATATCTTGACAATGGTAGTGGTCAGAGTAAAGTAAAAGCTTTGAATAGGTATTTGTGGGCAGCAGAGGGTTTGGGTTAGGTTTCATTACCACACTAGAGCTATACGAGGGCTATTGGCAACATAATTTAGAACCACAGTCAAGTGACGAGCCAACACCTGAGGAAAAACCCAAGTCACCTTTTATATGGGCAGGAGAAATCAATTGCTTACATTTGTACTAGATATTTGCCCATAGAGTCTTATTGATATATGAACTTAAGTTCACAAGGCACTCAATGGCCTACACTCCTTGCCAACCTAAGTTCAGTAAATAGAAATATGCTATGGAGAAGATCCTTCTGTGGATGTAAAGAGTTCCATAAATTATTTGTGAATCCATACAGAAAACATGTTGAAAACATTAATTTCGTTTAAGGTCTAACAGATTTGAATATTATTTGAGAAAATTTTACAATTTCATCAGAATGAAAAGTGTATTTTGGTTAAATTGTATTCAAATCATTTTGTATGCAAATATTACCTTACAAGAGTTTCCAACTGACAGGCCAACCGCGCTTTTCCCTCTGCCTTTTTACTCTTTGTTTTTACCCAAGCTAGGTTGGCAAGGAGCTTAGAGGTCTGCATGTATTCTATAAGACACTTTTTGTAATGATATAAGTCAATATTGGTTTGGTTAGGTTTGAATTATCGTCGCACTAGAGCTGCACGAGGGCTATTGGCGACGGGCGTCGCATTTTAGAACCACAGAGTCAAATGACGAGCATAAGTCAATATTGAGTGTGTGAATATAACTGTTATGAACCAGCAAATCTCTTGTAAATATATTGCTTAGTAATGGTGATAGTCTGATTGTAACACTTGGTTGATTTACGTTTTCACCAGCGCTCAAATAGAAGACAGTAGTCTTTTCAAAAGCTCGACACTCAAGAATAGTCATTTCATTTATATAGTAGCAGGGTCAAATTAGGTAACGAATACCTTAACTTAGACACTATAAAATACAGCAAGATATACTAACTACACTTATAAAACATTTAAAAATAAACAAGATATAAAATATGTACAAATGCTAAAAAGTTATTGTACACTCCTTGCAAACCTAAATTGGGTAAATAGAAATATGCTATGGAGAAGATCCTTCCACGCATGTAAAGAATTCCATAAATAATTTGTGAATCCATCCAGAAAACACGTTGAAAACGTTGATTTCGTTTAAAGTCTGACAGATTTGAATATTATCTGAGAAAATTTGGTAATTTTATCAGAATGAAAAGTGTATCTTGGTTAAATTGCATTAAGATCATTTTGTATGTAAATATTACCTTACAAGAGTTTCCAATTAACGGATCAATCACGCTTTTCCCTCTGCATTTTTACTCTTTGTTTTTACCCAAATTAGGTTGGCACGGAGTGTAGTAGTATTACAATGAATACGATATTTGTTCAACTAGTATACAGCTTAATAAATTTTGTGTGTGCGCATCTCAAATGGTATGAAATAGTTTAATGAGACAAATACTGTAGAAAGTTATTTACTAAAATTGGGTTTGTAATTTTAAAATTTGCTAAATAGAATTTTTAACCTTTACTATAAAGACAGCTTTCTAATGGGCATGTTGTCAATAGTGGAGTTTTGTTTCAACATATAAACAAATATACAGTAGTCATTTTCTTTAACTAAACCTTTTGCTTAAGAAGGCTTAAATTACATCAATCAGCAACCAAACCCAATATTTTAATAAATATTAAGTATCAACACACTTATATCCTTATTAAGTATAAAACACCTAAATATCTGCATTAAAAATTTAGATAGAATAATTCTAATCTTTCACAATATATCACTCGTCCAATTCGCTAAGCTACATAAAAGCTTTAAAATGGTCAACAGTTATGATAGACTAATCATAATTACAAAATACATAACCTCAAATTTAAAAAACATTTGAAGTTCTGCCATCAAACCTTTGAATGTTTTGATAACAAGCAATCCCTTTTAAAAACGATCAACTAACTGAAATCTTTTGAAATCGTCAACCAATACTCTTAATGCTTTCTTTCATGTTCAATCGATTGGAAATTAGGGACGCAATATTCTCGTCCATGATCAATTCCTCTAAGACCTGTCTCTGAAGGCCCTTACCTATGGATTGTACCAGAACGTACCAGTTCCCCTTAGGGTCCGTGTCCGGAATGATATAAATCTTTTGTACTCCGGTCAATTGTATTAGTTCCTCTTTCAACTCGTCCCCTTTATGGGACAAAAGATATTCGAACTCCTGGGAAACAGAGATTCGTATTGGGTCCCCTTCTTCGTAAGAGTTGTCCTCCTTGGTTCCCATGGGGTTTTCGTTCAGCCCCAAGTAGTAGGGGTCCCTGGAAGAACATTAAAAAAAACTTATGTATAATGTAATGATAGCATGTTTGATGTCGTATCAATTAGCAGTTACAGAAAGAAATAAAAGCAAAAAAGTTACTGGAGAGTTAAATTTAGAAAAAGAAAAATTATGGAATGTTGCGATTGAATCTTGAGAAATCTAAGATAAAACAAAAGATTTTTTCAAATATTAGTTGAGGCATCACCAGTAGTTTAGTAGCCTAAGGCAATTTGGAGAACTCAATCTCACAATTCGGAAGTTTAATTTTTCTCAATAAAGTTTAACCTCAGTACTTAGCAGAAAAAAGTTGTTTTCTTATGACATTGCCTCATAAAATTGACAGCATAGTTAACCCTCTAATGCATACTGTTACTGTTTGGTAACAAGTAACATAATCCACTTTATTCTATTAAATTAGAGCTCCTCAAGACAAATCTGTGTTTTTTTCATCTATTACATTTGATTTTAAAGTTTTAGTTACTAATAATCCTCAGAGATGACAGTAGTAAAAGTGTATTCAAAATTAAAGAGTGAGGTTATTAACTTTTGTGAAATTACGTTTTTGGCAGTATTCAAAGAATAATAATATTAGTACTAAATACTAATAAATTGTTTTGAAAAATTAATCATAGTTAGAAAGGGGTTTTTTTTTTAATATTTTTAGTAGTTTTCTAGTCATTATTATCAAAATTGGAATTTTGCAGTTGGTTTTTGTCATAAAGAAAAAATTTTAAAAATTGAAATTATTTAAATTCTAATGCAGTTAATTTTTTTTAGTATTTTTCCCATAATGTGTGAGTATTAAAGATACATATATATTTTATTTTTTTGGGGAAGAAAATAAAAATTCATGCATTAGAGGGTTAAATTTTAAAGCTAGTTGATATTAAGGCTTTACCTGGTAATGGCCAGTGAGGCATACGTGCGAAGAGCGATAGATTGAAGATGCATCTCGCGGATGCCGTTACAGGTCACAGAACCAGTGGTGTTACGTGTGTTGGAATCTATAAATGCTCCACAAGAACTGACATTGGATCGAACCTCCGTCGAATAGAACTTCAGAAAATCCAGGATCAGTTTGGTGGGCGAGCACATCTCCTTGCAATCACACATCATGTGGGACGGCTTGAAAGAGCAGCACTTGTGTTTCCTGTCAGCATCCATGAAAAGGCTTAGGAGCCGGTCGAAGCAGAAACTGCAGAATGCGTTGTCGGCAGACATGGTCTTGTTCAAGTCGGATCGGGTCATCCAGTCATGCACAGTATTGTACAAAACCATCACGCAGCTACACTTGCCGTTCCTCATGGCTTGGTAAGCAGGCTCGCGCAGAAGTCTCGCGTCGGATTTCTTGATGAAAGAACTCTTGGGCCTGGAAGCTGCAATGTCCCGCATCCTCAGCTTCTTCTCTCTGATCTCGCACAAGAGATCGTGGACTATCCAGGGAAAGCTCAGCACCGGATTGTCCAGGCTTCGGTAAGTGACCATGTACCATGCTGAAGCCATTTTGTACTTAAGCTCCTGGAGATCCGAAGGGGACATGTGTTTGCTGCGACTGTGGAAATCGTAAGATCGGTAAAAGTTAAATTTG
The DNA here is from genome assembly GCA_023701765.1 of Hylyphantes graminicola. Classification (NCBI taxonomy): domain Eukaryota; kingdom Metazoa; phylum Arthropoda; class Arachnida; order Araneae; family Linyphiidae; genus Hylyphantes; species Hylyphantes graminicola. Next base: position 19,643,953 of record CM043121.1, on the reverse strand, counting down.
GAACGCTTCATCGCATCGAGGATGTACGTCTTAGCAATCGACAATGCATTGTCCCTTTCATGCCTGTTCTCTGTATACTCATTCATTTTTCCAACGTATCCAGTCAGGGCCTCAGTTTCCGAATGCAAGCCATACTTTTTCAATATATTTTTGACTCTTTTATTATAGTGGTTGAGGAAATTTTCGGCTTCGTCTTTATATTCTTCCCATCCCGGGTACTCGAAATGGGGATCATCTGTTTCGGCGTGGCTTGCCACATCAATCCTACTCACACACGCTTCCAGGTTCTTGGTCACTCGGAATAGCATTCCCAGCACGTTTTTAGACTTGTAACTGTTCTGGGAAGTGCCCTTCTCCATGAAGTCGGGGTAGAATTTGGGCTTTTCATCAGCCTTCAAGTAGCATGTGAATCCTGATTTAGCAAAATCCAGGACTTGGGGATACTTTTTTGCAATACTCATGCAGACTTCAGAGAAAATTCCATCCGTATGGTAGTCGGCCCAAGCCAAATGGGCATTAGCCAGCACCCCTATATTGTCATTTTGAATGTAGGTGCACAAGAAGTCAATCATATCGGGAACCTGGAAAATATTGTATTTCATTAATAGTAACCAGGGGTCGAAATTAACCATCACAAGTGTAAACATTTTATCAAATCTCAAAATTTTGTAAGTTTGAAATAAATTCAGTCTCAATTATAGCACCTAGGTAGGGTTTTTTTTTTTAAATGTCACTATCAACTTTAGGATTTTTCCAACAAAATAAATACAGGGACAGAACTAAAATAGTGGGAAAAAAATTTCATCAGGGACTAAAACCTACTGGTCCGTAGAAAACAATATAATTTTATGTATTGGCATGAACAAAAGCCTGAAGAAAAAACCCAAATCTATGCAAAGGCTACTGTGGAATGCCCAAAACATAGGAAATATAGTAAAAACCATGTTTTGGGAAAAAATGTGGAAACATTACAAACCTTTTCTGTGGTTGGTCTCCAAACTGTAACTGTGTTAGTTGCTTGATTTTACTTCGCGATTTATATGTATCACTTTTTACATGGTAGTTATAGTGGGTAGGTTTTCTGAGTTTCAAGATTTTTAATTATCTTTTTTAACGTTTTGCATTTTACTATCCTAATATCGATATTTTGGGGGTAAATTTGTATTTTATAGTTGACTTTTGTCCGCCCCAATACAGACAAATTTAATTTTGTTTTTACTAATAATGGCAGCTCTGGTACCAGTTAGTAAGATTCTTCAATTTTTGCATACAATTTTCAATTTTGCTCCCTCTCGATTTTTATCTACTCATTGTTATATTCATACTACGTACATAATTATAAATACAAAATTACAAAAGCAGCACAAAATACCATTTTAAAAGAAAAATAACTATTTGGGCACACAGTCACTGTCCTCTTGATGGGATTAGTCTTGATTTAAATAAGGATTTATCTTTTTTCTGATTGTTCAAAATTTTAGGGTATTTGAATGATATTTTACAGTACTTACCGTAATTGGTTTTGACTGTACTTTTGCCGGATTTTCAGGGAAGTTCATGGCCACCTTATTGTCCTGTGGGAAAATCAAATCGTCGTACCAAATCACTACATATTCATCACCGTCCAGATCTGACCCTATACAAAAAAAGAGTGAAGGCTTTATGCAACATTTTGATAAATGCTTCAATGGTAAACAAGAACACATTGAATTGTAGTAAAGTGTGGATATAATAAAATTTTAGGTAGGTTGGAATACATGTTGAAGCAAAGACTTAACAGGTACTTTCTTTACATGACTAAAAATTTATTTACCTCTAAAATGATATTGTCTAAGATGTAGAGTGCTATTGGGTTGCTTAAAAAGACAAAAACATATAAGCATCCAACAATCCTATTCTACTATCTCTAATACATGTATTACAATGTAAATACAAGCGAGTGGGCCCGGGTTCGAATCCCGGGTAAGGCATGGATATTTGTGCTGTCCTGAGTACACGCAGAGAATGTGGTAGTTAAATTTGTTGATCCGAAAGTAGTAGTCGGTCATAGCGCAGATTACCATGGGTGCAGGTCATCTGGAGAAAATTGCCCCTCCCCTCCAGTGACATGACTAAATTGAGGAGGTGGCGACATCTTGAAGTAGAAGTCAGACATCCACACTCTCATGGGTACTCAAAGCCTTGTGCCAACAGATGCTACTGCAACCCTCTTGCCTTTCAGGCTACGGCCTGGAGGCTCACGACAACAACAAGATTAAACAAAAAGAACCGGATCATTAGAGTTAATAAAACAACAAAAATACTAGCCCATATTCGTATATATATATAAAACATGGTGTCTCAGAAAATCAGACATTCACAAATTAGAAGTTTTAAAACAGAGTTGCATCAGAAAGGTATTTAAAATTATCTGGAAAACGAAAAGAAAAAATGAGGATATGAAACAAGCTAACATCTCCACAATTGAAAAAGAAGTTTCGAAGAAAAGATTAAGATGGACTTGCCATGTACTCAGGGTGTCCAGAGAGAAGCTACAAAACATCTCGCTCTCTGGGGCTCCTGATGGAAAACGAAAATGAGGAAGACCCAGAATGACACGACAACGACAATTATAACAGGGTTGGTATGATTTTACCCAACCCGAAAAAACCCAGGTGGGTTTTTTCAAAAAAAAAAAAACACTTGAAAAAACATAAGTGGGCAATTGAACTTAAATCCCCTACATTGAAATTTTTTTTTAAAAAGTTCAAATTTTTTATGCAAACAAAAAATGTATTTCATATCATTTTTAATTAATACTTTAGTATTATTCTTAATATATTTTGTTCCTTAAATTTTTAAAATATGTTTAAAAATTTAAATGTTTACTAATTATGTAACAAATAAATACAATTAATACTTTTTTTATTCAAATTGAAATTTCTACAGTTACTATATTCTGGCGGTTACATAATTTTACACATATGCAAGCAATATTTGGTTCTTTTCTAGATAATCATTTATAAATTTAAATTGCAACATTCTTCACTATCTCTTTATGCAATTATCAGTTTTTTTAAATTATTATTCTCTTTTAAATTGCAACATTCCTGATTATAATCAATGCAAACCAGTTTCTTTATTCTTTAACAACGTCTACCAATCTTTTTTAATTCCTTTCGATTTAAGCGACCTGACTAATTTTTTTGCTTGTTCTTTTAGTTCTTACATTTTTTTACAAATAATTATAACTTCTCTAAATAAACCACAAAACCCAGACAAAAATATCCAAAATACATGAAAAAAAACCCAAAAACCCTAAAACCCAGACAAAAATATCCAAAATACATGAAAAAAACCCAAAAACCCTAAAACCCAGACAAAAATATCCAAAATACATGAAAAAAACCAAAAACCCAAGTAGGTTGGTTTTTTTATGAAAAAAAAAACGGGTTTTTGACAAACCTGAATTATAAAGACATGACAGAGACAAAGGAATTTTAAATTATCCAGTACAGAGGAGGCCTGAGCCCATACCAAATTTGTGAGGATTTCTTTGATGCCTTAGGCCCCAGCAGGGCGTGAAAAGCTCAAGTACTTTTTAATAATTATTTTATTTTACCACAATTATTAACCAAATTCTCGCCAGTTTAGGCTATTTATCAACTATAGAATGGAAACTGATCAGAGTCAACTTTTTTAAATAAATCAGGCATCATTTAAGGTTAGAGGCGAGGTGACCCTTTGTGTTGTAGAGAATAATTGGTGAAAATTATCAGAAAGTTTTTTAAGGTTTTTAAGACATATAATAAAAATAACCACAGCACAAACTACATAGCAATAAAAATAATATAATATCGTGGTTCAGGCCATCACAGGTCCTTTTGGCTTGAGAGTAGGAGCAAAAGTGATGTCTTATTTTGTTCGAATCTCACTGGAAATGAATTTGTCCTGCCTTTAATATGCAGGGATTGGTTAAAATAATGTATTAGATTTTATGCTATTGGGTGAGAAATTTGATTGGCAGAACTTTTAGTTTGTAACTATACAGGATTCAGGAGCAAAGAGAAGTACTGTGTGTAAAAGTTTTACTTCCCAAAATGGGGTGCCAAAACATAAAAAAATGAAGAAATTATTTTACTGAGATTCACAACAGGTTCTTCCGTATTCAATATATTAGTTATATATTAATAAGTATCTATTATATTAAGAGGACTCCCTTGGAATTCCACATCTTGAAAATCATAATGTTATTCTTATGGAAAACATTCGCAAGTCAATTACCGCCACAATTTTAATAAAAGGTGACTAGTTTTTGTTATCATTGTAAAGAACGAAAGGAGTAGATTTTGTAAAATTAATTTGTTTTGTGAAAATCACATATTTATTATTTTTAGTCACTTTTTATTTAAAATGTGGCGGCAATTGACTTGCGAATGTTTTCCATAGGAATAACATTATGATTTTCAAGATGTGGAATTCCAAGGGAGTCCTCTTAACCACTAGTCTTGATAAAAATTACAGAAAAGAACATATATCAAAAACAAAATGTTTCTTTACCAGCCATTTCATCAGGGTGAGGCCTTTCACCTTTAGCAGGAAACACAATGCAGTCTTTGAGATGGTGAAGTGCTTTCACATCGACAGCCTGCATTTTTCTCACATCTCCCGGGTGCATGCAAGGATTCTTGGTCACAACAACTGTCCCTAAAAAGTAATTAAAATGTCAGTTTAAAGTCATAAATGCATTACCAAATACAGTAAACTCCCTATTATGCGCGGGTGGATTATCCGCTTTGCCGATTATCCGCGGGCTAAGATCTCCCCACATTTTTACCCCCAGCAAAAATAATAATTTAACAAAACGCAGATAAATGAAATATATCTGTTTCAACAGTTTCAAAACTTTTCGGAAGAATGCATTTCAAGAACAACGAATTTCTTTCAAGAACTACGAACACATTCAAAGAACAACGAATATATTTAATTTAAATAACTAAGAACACATTATAAGAACAACGAATACATTACAATAAGAATGACTATAGGAAACCTGATGTGTGCCATAATGTATTCGGCCAGGAGCAAATCATGTGCAGATTTTTGACGAAAAGCGTCACTTTTTAATTAAACTGCCCACGATTTTAATTGAACTGTTTTGCGTGATTTGGATAGTTCGTATTCGTTTCTCACTTATTTCGCTACAATGTACAACTGATTAAAAAGAAAAGGCAGTATTGCATAGAAGAACAGTGAGAGACATTTTGAAGAAAAAGGATAAACTCTTACAATTTGCATCCACATCCGACAGTTTAACCTATTTGACTAAAAGAAAAAATATGACAGCCAGCAGATGACCATTTAATGCAGCTTTATGAAAGTTTGTGATCCCTATTTTATTTTTTTCTACTGTTTCGTTATATTTTCTTTACTTTTGCGGATTATCCGCGAATTCGCTTATCCGCGGATGCCGCGCCACCCAATTAAGCGGATAATCAAGAGTGTACTGTATATCAAGTCCTTATATTTAAAACTAGCAAATTAATACTCGTTCTTCGCACGGACTAAAAAAATTCAAATCGATCCTAGTATATGAACCATTTAATCCGTTATAGGACAACAAGCTTATGCTTATTGTTGCCGCTCGAGTGCAAAATCCTGTTACTTATATTGCCTTAAAATTTAAAATTATAAATATGCTATAAAATTCAAGGATAAATGCCATCGTAATTGATTGTGTTTAGTTATCAATGGAATTGGAAAAGTAGTATGCGTTATTTGATTCAAAAATGCACATGAAACCTTAAAATAAATGTAGTATTTTTTTTTTTTTGTTAGACACGCTAAAATTAATTAATAAAAATTTCAGGTCATTTCCGGGTCAAATTAAAGCCAATGTGAACCCTTTAAAAAAAATATTGGAAATATTTACCCCTACAGGGCACTTTAAACCTTATATAAGCACCACCACAAAATCGGAACTATAATTTTTTTTTTCTTTTTTTTATAAGAAAAAAAAAGGAACAAGCAGTGTCTGGTTTAGTTGTTGACAAAATCTCGTTCAAGAGCTTGTCGAAACTGAGAAAAATAGCATAATAGTAACCGACATGACACGAGAGTTGGTTCCTTTGAGGTTTATTAATGCAAGTCTATTCTACTTTTAAAAATCTTTGGGCTGAATTGTCATTTTTTGTTTCTCTGTATTGGATTGTAATTAAATGGTATAGCACAATATATTTTTTGTGTGCATTTTTTCACTTATTTTGTTTAGAATATAGCTTTTGGGTAGATCTTGTGTGCCGGTAATTAGACATAAGTTGGGTCTAATTACAGCGCACAAGATCTACCCGAAGTTCAATCATCTAATCAAAACCAAACTTTTAATGAAATAAATTGTAATAAATATGCAAATTTGAATAAGACTAAGCTGTACGATGAAAAAAAGAGGCCCAATTTCATGAAACTGTAGTGTAAGTAAGTCACAATTAAAGAAAAGCTTACAAGCTTTTTAAGTTATTGAAAAATAATTAAATTAAATATATTAAATTAAATAACTAATAAATTATTTAATTTAATATATAATAAATTAAATTAAATAAAGCACATTATATTATTTAGATTTAATAAGTGCAGATTAGTTATTCTACTTTTCTTCATTTAATGCTAAACATTGTAGTTAAATCCTTCTTTACACACGTCTTACACAACAGAAAGAGTAATAATAAATGAGCACAAGCACAAAGAACATCTATTTCATATAAATAGTATATATTTTATGCTCTATGACTCATCGCTGTGGACAGCAAAAGTGGTATGAAAAAGCTTATACCCGAACCCGAGTTACCACAGGTGGTTAATACATGCATCATAATTTTATAAAATTTAACATAAAACAAGGGTATGACATTATTTTAAAACAGATAATTCTTATAATTTTTTAAAAAAATGTATATTTACTTTCAAGTATGTGGGTTTCGGATTCAGCACTTCCCAGTTCCTCTGAGTATTGCACAAAAATTTGGCCATATTCTAAGGAGTTAGTCTCATCTAGAACTCCCAACATGTTTCTTCCAAATTTTGGCGGGATAGCAATTCTCGCCTTTGATCTAAGCAGATCTGACAAATAAAGAAACTAACAAATAAGGATACAATAAAACATAGCTAGTTTGAATGCAATATACACTAAATATAAGAGAATATTTAAAAGCATATTCAAAAATAAATGGCAGATTTAAAAAGCTGTTTTCAATTTAAATACTTAAATCTCTTTGGACCCTTCTGCACAAAGTAAATTATGTCACCTTTATGAATTATACAATTATTCTGTATAAAAGGATTAATAAAAGAAAAAAAATTTAATATTTCATCATTTTAGAAGGTACATTTTTGATTTGAAAAAGGCAAAGTTGTTGGATAATTTTCCAGAGCTGCAGTCGAATATGTCCGATCTGACGAACAGGGAAAAATTTGAGGAAAATATACAATTGATTTTAATTTTAACAATGAATTACAACATTTCCTGGCTAGCTATTCGTTTTTGTTTATTTTTCGTCCTCATTTTCAAAACATGGATCGAGCAGTGAGTATCTGCAAAATGTTCTAAATACCCAGGGAAATACAGAATTTATATAAGACTATAAGATCTATCTATTCTTTATCTACACACAAGAATATAAGATATCATAACATTTTGGGGATATTTTCATATGGATTTGGGTAAATGTTGGAAGTAAAAACATTTTCTGCACCCCTATAATTTCCTTAAAATTAATAAAGTCAAACCCTTTTATCCCCAAACTAGAAGAGAACGCTGAAACATTTTGTGTTAACCAAATTTCATGTTAATCATCAGGATTTTTTTTAATTGACAAAGTGAATAGGTTTTTTAAAAATACATCATTTAAAACTTATTTGAATTTTACAATACATACAAATTACAAGAAAAAAAGTTATTAAGAAAAATGTTATAAATTAACCACACAAAAAAGATTTTTTTTTCGATTAACTTACACTTGGACATTTTTTAAAAAAAAAAAAACTTGTATACTTACACCAGATGTTAGAGGTTCATGGCACAGATATATATTGAAATAGCATTTGTGAAAAATTTCAGGTAAATTAATGTAAAACTTTTTATACAAGTGCTGGCGTAAACCCCTTCTTTTAGTTGAAAAACACCGTTTAAAAAAATCAAATATATTTAAATAAAAAAAATTGCCCAAAAGCATTGTTCATTATATTTGAAATCACTATGCCAAATTTGGAAAAGATTAAAGAAATAGTAAAAATTTTAGAATTTTGGGTATTCGCCTACCTTAAGTTCATTTGGAGTAGTACATACTACCCCCCCAAAAAACTTCGTAAAAGTAAACAAACACCAATCTCAAAAAAAAAAAAAAAAAAAATACCTATTAATTTTATTAAAAAACAAGTCATTATGAGAGTTGTGGCTAAAAAAGCTGTGATATAAAATGAATGCCAATCTCTTGTGTAAAACTTCCTGGTCATAATAAATAGTATAATTTAAGTTTTCCTGCCATAAAAAAATTGCACTGTTTGAGGTTGGTGCCCATCTTAACCAGCCTCTATACCTTTATATAAATGTATTGAGATCATACATTGAATTACTGATAAAGTCAAATTTTGAACTTTTTTGGGGGTTTAAGCTGGATTTTGCCTAAACGATTTCGTGTTAAGGGATTTTTTAGCATTAGCTCAAAGCTTTATAGGCTGGGGTGGAAAATGCTTTCAGTTCATCTTAAACAAAATTTTGCATTAAGCAAGTTTCAAGTTAGCAATTTTCTCCAATAAATACCTCCTCATATACGGCAATATTATAAAACTTAAGTTACTTATTTGAAAAAAAAAAACTTTACCAATTGCTACTTTATACACAGCCAGCAGCAGAGACCTAAAAAAAGGCTCTTCAGTCAAACAGATGCCAGCATTCAGCAGCCTCTTGTAAGGGTAGTCCAGGGTAGTAAGGTTGGACATCAGCTTCCAGGCTTTCATCTCATATATAAGAGAGTCCGTGAGTTCCAGCACCATGTCTTTCTGGAGTTTCATGAAAACGTTCGGCCTCACACCCAGTTGTTCAAGTATAGTGATGAGAGGACGGTTGAGGAATAAGTTTCCTAAAAGGAAGAGCAGGGATTGGAGTAACATGTTTTTTGTAACTGTTACTTTTTTCTTTAATGCTGTTAGGTTTTGAAACATAATTATAACCTAGTTACTTTAATTTTCTATTTTTCAGCATTATTAACGAAAAATTAAGTTACTTTTTCATTATTTCTCGCACTATTCTTCACATATCTTTTCGGTAGTTTGGTGTTTATTTTAAACTTGAATATTTAAAATGTAACTTTTAACAATGTTGATTTTTTATTAATTTCCTATGACAACGGTTGGTAATTAATAACAATTTGTGTATTGCATTTAAACTGCTGTTTTTAAAATAAATATAATGACAGTCTTGGTGACTGACAATATTGTGATATATTATCACAGGGAATATGCAAAAGTTTCTTTATTTCTTTTTTTTAACTATTGTTTCCTTGCAGATTTGATTCTCAAAAATAATTTGTTTTTACTATTGTTCATTTTTTGTAGAGAATGACAAATAAATATTTTATTTTTATGGTGCTCATTAGTATGAATGTTTTCATTTGTTAAAAGGAGACCAAAACATAAATACTAGCTAAAAATCTGTAAGAAAATAATTCTTATGTAAATTTTGTCATGAACTAAAAGTTTGAAAAGTCATTGGAGAAAAAAAATATTAAGCAAGTTTGAATACATAAACATTTTAAACCGACATTCATAAACAACTAAAGCAACAAGCAATATTAATAAACTTTACACTATAACTTAAAACATGAAAACACAAACAATTTAAAATTGTCAAAACTAAAAAATACTGAAATATACTGAAACATACTGAAATATACTAAAAAATAGTGTCAAAACTGAAATATACTCACTAGCAGCACTTATTTTAACAATTTCCAACAAGTTAGACGAGTTACAGGGGAATTTATTCATGCTTGGACGAATGATCAGCTTACGACCTTTAAGTTCAGGGTTCACCGCAACCATTCCCTTGCATCCTTGGAAACGTATCTGAAATGCTGTCGGTTTGTAGCGCTTGAAGTTGCCGTTGATCTGAAATGGCATCTTCTGCTCCAGTGCTTTTCTTATCTGGAATAAACAAGCAGGTTTGTAACAGAGTATAAACAAATAGGCATATAAATGAAATAAAAAAAAAAGACAATAGTGCTGAAAGCAGATTAGTCATACAATATAATTTAAATATAAATACAGTAGGAATACAAAAATGAAGAACAAAGATCTTGACTGAACTTCTCGTCAGGAGGTCTAAGCCAGCCAAGACCTCCAGAAGCGTTTCTGAAATGGACTGCCAGCTGTAAGCAGAAACAGCAGTTCCACAGATCCAGACGCCTCCGAAACCAAATACAGAGGAAGAAAAAGTTACTTACCAAGCTCAATGATCTAACAGTAAAACAGTTGATTGATAAGTCTGCTAAGTACGGTCATCCTCATTTTTACTGTTGGATGATCGGGCTTGGTAAGCAATTTTTTCTTCCTCTATATTTGGAGGCGCTGGGGTCTGCGGAACTGACGTTTCAGCTTACAGCTGGCAGTCCATTTCAGAAACGCCTCCGTATGTCTTGGCTGCCTAGACCCCCTGATGAGAAGGTCAGTCGAGGTCACAAATTTTTATAGCCCTTAATTCAAACTACAAAATTTCGACCAAAGTCTCCAAATAGAATCACATTCCCACTGCAAATGCTTACCTCTTTTGCCAATTCAGTAGATATCATCCCAATTCCATCAGAGAAAGTATACTTGTTGTCAAGGGTTTTAATATCTGACCATTCTTCAACATCATCCTCACCAAGTTCAATTTGAGCCGCCTCTTCGGACGATGAAAAGCACTGTCCCATGCGAGCCATGTATTTGGCAACATTCCTGATGCCCTTGAAATCCCCCATCCAGTTTCTAATCTTCTCTGCGGTTATGTTCCTTTCTGTATCCTTCGCGAACATCCAAAGTCCGTGCTCTCTCAGTTGGCTATTTGAAGACGCAAGGAATTCGTAGACCCTAGGTCCGAAGGTGATATTCCTGTTTAGTATCTCGCGGACAACCTGGTCCATAAAGCGGTCTTTTTGGGTGTGGTACTGAACCGCAAAAGTTAGCTTTGAGAAGTTGTCGTCTTGTATCGAAACGCGAAGCAAGTGGTCTGATCCATACTCTCTTATGACGCGGTTGTCAAAATGCTCAGTGGGTGGAAGGCATATCAAGCGTGAGGGAGTTATGATGAGTCGACGAACAAAGCACATTCCATCAGGCAAATCCGATTTTGGAGGGTTGCGCTTGTAGTTCTCAAATATTTTCAGTAAGGCATCCTCAAACGTAAAGATCTCACATCGCAATACCAACTCGCTAATGTGGTAAAGGGTGTTGCAAATAGCTTCGTTAAACTTATAGCATTTCTGAAATACTTCTTTGATAAATTTCCAATGATCCAAACCTCCACTTTGTTGGCATTTCATGATTATTTGGTCTCGGATTTCCAAAGACCTACTGTTCACTACTTCCCAGGCGAACTGGCATGAGAATATGGCATCTAACTTCTCCTTTGGCTCTGCTTGCATGTCGAGGGATCTCCAATCATAGCCTGGGTACGTTCCGAAATTGTCCAGGCTCATTCTGGGGTCGGGATGTGAAACACTAACGTTAGAGCAAAAGAAGAAAGTGTTGGCTGCACACCGTTGAATGAGGCGCTCAATGATCCCAAAGGCACGGGTTTTTCGAGTCAAGACGACTTTGAATGCGGGACATTTGCCCACATCATCAATGTGACAATATGAGTTATTGCACCTGCACCCGAAGATGAGGGATCTCTCCCACCTTTTCTCTTGGTATTCCTGATCACTTGCTAAGATGTTTTCTCTGTTAGGATTGTCTTTAATCTCCTCATTGCTTCTGCCTTTCTTTTCGTTGTACACAAACGGAAGGTACCTAACCACAAAATACAACTCGACGGCATCTTGATCGGGAATGTAGTGAACAATAACTCTTGAGATAGACTTGTAATAGACCACAAACTTGTGCGTTTTTCCACTGTTGTTGCATTTTTTCGGAGTAACTCTATGATTGAGACAGGTATACACAACAAAGAATCGCTGGTTGTGATAGAATGTGCTCATCAGTTCTTGCATTTTGCGTGTTGTAGCGCCTTCGTAACGATAATGCTCCATGAAATTTTGCATGGTTGGAAACGTTCCAAAGGCTATTTCCTTCACATCTACATCAGAATGAGAAGGTTTAGAGTTATTTTGTATGTCCTGCCTATTCCCTAGCCTGAGCCATAAGTGGGATAAAGAGTTCTTGCTTGGGTCACACCAAGCTGGGCCGATTTCTTTAAATTCATTGCCTGGTTGAAAATTATCGGCGCACTTTGTAAACTTAATAATGACATCAATTTCATAAAGTTCTGCCTTGTAAATTTGGTCCACGTCAATGTTTCTTGGTTCTATCACAGAAATTTCGCAATTTCCTTTTTTGGCATGATAAAATTTTGTGAAAAACAACTTTATGCCTTCCTCCACAGACGAAGGGCTGTCTCTGGCGGATTTTTTGTAAGTCACAACGAACCTTATTGACTTTGTAGACATTATTATGTATTTGGCTTGGCTTTTCAACCTGAAAATAAATAACCATGTAAATTAATTTAAATTTTTAAAAAAAATTCTCACACATCCAGAGTTAGAAATCATACAACAAAATTTGCAATCTGGGCTACTAACTTTTTAAAAAAAAACTATAAATAAATGTATATTTTCTAGGAGCATTTTTGAGAAAACCGCTTTACAAAATCTGGACTTCAACAGTGTTTAACTAGACAATTTTAAAGTTTACAGAGTTATGTGGTGGTAGAATCACTGGACTTTCACAGTGGTAAAGTAAGCTTTAATTATTGTCACACTAGAACTACCCGAGGACTATAGGAGTCCGAATTTCAAACCAGTCACGTGATTATTCGACACCTTAGTAGGAACCTATCTCAACCATTAACAGCAACATCGCACACAGTGTTGTGACTTTAGAGCATATTTTAACATGCACTCCCTCTACACAGGGTATTATTGGCAATTTTATTAGAATGAAAAGTGTATTTTGGTTGAATTGTATTCAGATCATTTTGTATGTAAATATTGCAACACAAGAATTTCCAACTAACGGACCAATCGCGCTTTTCTCTATTATTTCTCTATTGTACTCTTTGTTTTAATCCAAGTTAGGTTGGCAAGGAGTGTAAGTTCTGACATCAAAAGTGACATTTGCCCAAACTACACCTTTTTTCTGTAAAAAAATCCAAATAGAAAAATATACTCATAATAACACATAATAATAAATCATACAGGACTTTATTGCATTGGTAAATATACTCGGAAAAAAAATTAAATTCAGTGACCCTCTTAAAGGTCAGCAAGTTGCAAAATTCGGTAGAAATTTATTGTACGGGGGTCATTTTCCCTAAACGGGACTTTTGCATTCCAATGTTTATAACTAATTTGATTTAATATCATTTTTCATGATGCATCATCCTAGATATAATTCATAGTGTTGTATGTCATATTACACAACATCTGAGAACATATCAATTAAATTTCAATATTTAAATTAATTAAAAGTTAATGAAATGTCATTCCCCTGCCTGTCCCTACAATCATACTGCAAACTTTAACAAAATATTAAACCCCAATTTGCTCTTAAATTCAGTAAACTAATTTTTTTTATTTATTATCATGGTTTTTGAAGAAACATTTTCTGTAAATTAAAATCCTAGCACTCATTCCATTTGTTTAATTAAAAAAATTTCAATGTCCCTGGTCATTTGTGTCATTCCCCTGTCATCAGTTGAAAGTTGACCTTTTAACTACTAGATGTCAGTATTGATCCAATTCCAACAGTGAGCGAGAGCTGATAAATCAGAAGTAAGCATTGTGCTGCATGTTTCAGTTGTGACAACATTCTGCTACTGAAAAACAATTAAAACTTCCAAATTATCAAGTGAGTATTTTTATTATGTGTCATTCCCCTGTCTTTACCTGTACTCTTAAATGTATTCTAAATTATATTTATGGCACATTGGTAGCATTCTTACGTGTATTATATACTGTGTATAGATTTTTGGCCTAATGTGCTTCAAACACGTGGAGCTAGGAGAAAATAAGTTCGTTTTTGTCATTCCCCTGTGGTCCTTCCCCTGTCTTATGTGATGACAGGGGAAAGACACCATACACAGGGAAATGACATTAATGTTAAAGTAGCTTTGACAATATCTCAAAACTAATGATTTATTAGTTTTATTAGTTATTTATTAGTACTACTATTGGTCAGACTGTTACAAGTCTTGAAGCTGACTTACCTAAATACAGGGAACATACAGCAACTCAAATTCACCAGCATAATGAATTGAAGCAACTAAAAATCAACATGAAATTGAACGAAATTTTAATTCATGTTGATTTTAGTGAGAATTATGCGTGCAAGTATGCTAAAGAAATTCAGACCATCCGTTTTGTAGGGGGACAACAAATCACTCTTCATACTGGTGTGCTATATTGGAAGGATGAGAATGATGTGATTATACCTGAATCATTTTGTACCCTTTCTGATTCCTTGAGACACGATGCTGCTGCTATTTGGGCTCACTTACACCCTGTTATCCAGAATCACTTGAAAGCACATCCTAATGTAGACACCATTCATGGAATGAGGACAGTCCGTCAAATCAGCATAGGAATAAAACAATGTTCTACATAAATCAGCACTGTTCTGAAGGAAGATTTTCCACGCATAAAAAGGGTGACTTGGAATTATACCGAAGCAGGACATGGAAAAGGAGCACCTGATGGGATTGGTGGAGTATTAAAACGAACTGCGGACAGAATTGTGGCTCAAGGCACAGAGTTAGCCAACTACCACACCTTATTTGAGGCACTGCAGAAAGAAGTGGTTGGTGTGAAAATAACTGCTGTTACAAAGGATGAGATAATAAAATATGATGGCTTATTGGATGGGAAATCAATCTATCCATTCAAAGGTACTGCAAAGGTTCACCAAGTAACCTGGTCTGAAGAAGCACTAAACACCAGTTACAGAAAGCTGAGTTGTTTCGATTGTAGTCCAGGCAAGTGTTGTAAGCATTATGAAATTAAGCCAACTACCAAGCGAAGCCAATATCAAGGGGCATCCAAGAAATCAAACCCTCCTCAGACTAGTGATCTTTATATAAATAAAACTAACACTGGAAAGTTGGAAAATTTACAGATCGGTGATTGGGTTGTTGTGATCTACGACAGTCATCCTTATCCTGGTGAAATAACCAACATTGTGGGAAATGAATATGAAATTAACGCAATGGAACATGCAGGGAAGGGAGTGTTCAAGTGGCCAATCAAGAATGATGTATGCATGTATCATCAAGAAGACATAAAATCAAAAATTTCTGCACCATTACCATGTAAAAAACAATCCAGATCCAGAACCACTAAATTTTATTTTCAAGATTATCCTTAATTTCCAAAAGTTTAAAATAAAATTGATTTGATTTAAGTTCACTCATGTAGTAATTTGTATTGCAATCTTCCTTTACTTTGTTGTCATTCCCTTGTGTGCAGATGTCATTCCCTTGTGTGCAGATGTCATTCCCCTGTGTGGTCAAATTTTTAACTTTTTTTTATGTGCTAAATTTTGAATTTTTTTTGTTGCTGATAGGATATTCATCTTTCTGTATATATTAGATTGCCAAAAAAATATATTTTAAATTATTTTAAAAGAAAATATTTTTATTTTAATTTTTTGTTGAAAAGTCCCATTTAAGGCAAATGACCCACGGTGTCGGTAACCATTGGCGAACTTTCCAAAACCTAGCCTCAAGTCCGTATTCTGGCGACTTTCGAGGTCATGCTCTCTTCGCAACGAACGTTTTTCGGCAACCCTATCTGACCATTATGGGTTTCGTTCCAAGTCAGACAGATTCCCACAAAAAACTATTTATCGCCAAATCCGAAAATCGCGCTAATGGTTACCGTACAGTAAAGGTGAACCCAAAATTCAGCAGTGGCTTCTGTTTCCAAGCACATTTACAACTAAATCGCTTTAAAACTACATTTTTGAAAAACAAGACTATAAACAACCTCATTTTAAAATAAACAGTTTGATGGTCATCTCACAATACAAGTCTAAATTATCAACTTTTGGAACATCTATGATATAATTGCAGGTGTTTAATGCATGAACTCTAACTTTAAATTTTCAGTTTGAATACTTAACATATTCATAATAACGTTTTAGTAATTGCTTTTTGCTATATTTAGTTAATTCACAACATAAATATATATTTAAAAAATAATAACTTACAATTCTTTTAATATAACAGTAATTTTTGATTTGTTACGATTATTAAAATTGTATAACTAATCAGAGAACATAAAGATTGATTCACAATATATTTGTAAATACCAACTTGGACGTTTGTAAACGTCAAATAGAACAGGAGAGAAAAGTCAACTTACAAATACTGCCTCACTTGTGATATGACTAAACCATTGCTAATTTAGAACCGATTATGATTTAGTTTTATTTTAAAAAATAGAGATAAAAAAAATAGGTTTGGTTCATGTTTTTGCACTGAACAAGTCCCCGAATGGAATATAAACATGAACTAAAACCCCAGTCACGAAGTCGTGAACCGTGAACACAAACCACAGAAGTTTCGATTTGGAACTTCCAATTTTTTTTTTTTATAATGGTCTACGTTGGGATAATTTCTATGTTAAAAAGACTATCATGACGTCTTGTGCCACATTTTGTGACGCATGCCTTACCAAAATCATTGCATATCTTTCAGCGAGAACTTAAATAAATTAATGAATAAGCGAGGTTTTTTTCAGTATATATGAGCTTATTTAACTCGAATTAAAAGCTAGCAATGTAATAATTTAATTCAATGCCATCTTGGGAACAAAATACGCTTTAAAGAAATGCTACATACGGATTTGTAAAATAACAAATAACTGGACGACGCGCACCGCTTAGCTAGGCTAGAGTGTTGGTGATTCCAAAACTGCTATAACCTAGACACACCATAATAAAAAATGTTGAATACCCTTAACCAATGAGAATGTTTTTGTTCTTGAGTGATTTTTAAGTTAAATTTATAAATAAATTTAATTTTTTTTCATTTTTCAGTACATGAAGACATTAAAAATTGATTTAAAAAATATATATAATTTTATTAAACCGTAGTTGGCAATCATCTTGCAATAGATTTGTTATTGTTTACAAATGGTGGCCGGTTTTCGTTTCTTTCAAAGTTTTCATTTTAATAAATACTTAAAAAGCATAAACATTATCTATCAAACAAATATTTAAACTTCTGGCATGGTTACATGAGCTATCTACTATTTGTTGTAAAAAAAAATTTCTCCGAGACATTGATAAATGAAGTTAAAATCTAGAATTACTTTAATTTTGTCATTATGTCTTGGTATGGTCGTTGCGTTTGCTCTTTATTTCAATCATTCTCAATTAGAAATCCCGGTAGGTTTTTTAATATAAGAATTCTAAATTTTTTCATATTTTAATTATTTGATAATTTAAGTATGGCCAAACATTTGCGAAACCGATAAAAGAATTCATTGGGGCTTCGGAGTCCAGTCGGTTAAGGTATTCGCCTTGTATGCGGTAGGTCCCAGGTTCGGGTCTTGGCATCGCCCAAAAGAACTGCCAAAGTACTGCAATTAACTTTTGATGAAATAACTGCCCACCTGTAAACGGCCCGCGCAGCCGAAAATTCTCTACTAAAATTCCCTGTGTAGTTGCGTTGAGTGTAGGCTCGTCTCTTTACTGTGGTTCTAAGTTACGAGTCCTGTTGCCAATAGTACGTGTGTTGCTCTTTGCGACGATTATTCAAACTAATGTAACCTAAAAGAATTCATTGCAATTGGCAATATCACAAAATAAACAATATTTGATAAAATTCAAAGCATTATAAAAGTAATTCAAAGAGTGACAGCGTGATTAATCTTGACCCTTATGAAATAGGGTTTTTAGAAAGCCTTTGTAGCATCCAATTTTTTTTTAAATATATTTCAAGGAAGAACCTCTAACAATCTCTATTTATGCACAGCTTTTTTTTATTACTTCCAAATTTAACTTGCAAACTAAACTTTGTGTTTTAACATTAAAATTAACTAAAAAAACCTGTGAATTTCAAATATTACATTCAAGTTTTGTTTATTGTTTTCCTGCAGAATCAAAGGAACCAATTTTCCAAGCGTTTATCCAAGCAAGGCGATTCCTCGGTACTTAAAACGGAGCAGTACAGCGATGTTGTCAATCCCAACCTCACCATATCCAGCGTTGCCGCAGTTGCTGGCATCAAGATCAACACCAAGCTGCAGGTCAATGCTTAAGCTTTGTTGGTTTTTTCAAAGTGTGAAAAGAAAACTCCAGGGGTAGAAATTTACTGTATGGTACCTATTGGCAAACTTTCCGAAATCGCGCCAAAAGTCCGGATTCTGGCGACTTTCCAGAACAAAAACCCAATCGAAATGATCAAATAACGGTCAGATAGGGTTGCCGGAAAACGTCAGCGAAGCCAAAGAATTCGAATCATCAGTCGAAGTCAGACAGGTTGCCACAAAAAACTATTTATCAATAAATCTGAAAATCGCACGAATAGTTACCGTACAGTTAAGGTGATCCACTCCAGGTACTATGTTAGTAAATTTACTAAAGCCGATTTTTCGAGTGGCAGTTGTATTGGTATGCTTGTTTATTCAGAGAAGTTTTGGATGTGCAGAAAAAATCCTTCTTGTTTTGGAGGCAGTTTTACTGATGCTTTTCCAAGAGCAGGTTGAAGCCTAAAATAGAATAGAATGTAGCAGTTATGTTATTAAAGTTATGTCATGAGGTATAAATATTAAAAATTTATTATTACCTTGTTTCATGTGATGTATATCCTTTCAGATTTCATTCCTGCTGTTTTCTTGATTGGTGCTCTGTTGTCACATGACATCAATTTACTAATCAAGACTCAAGAATAAATTTATTTTTCTACAGTATTTCTGTTGCCACTTCACTCCTGTAGACCTGAAACATGCTAAATAAAATACACCTTGTAAAAACAAAGCCCTAAAGTATTTTGTTGCTTTCGAAAAGTCATGTTTCGGAAACATGACTGTACCAAAACCGACCTTAAGTTTGCAGCAGAGAAATGTACTACGCGGAGGAATTTGCGTAAACAACGTGGCTGGCGCCGAAGCTTTGCCTGCTCCGATTGGTTGAAAATTTGACCCTGATATTCGTGCGCCCTGTTACAACAAAATCGAAGGAAAAAAATAATTAAAATAACACTCTAACTGAAGCTAAACTAATAAAAATAATAAATTTATGTCTTGAAATAACAAAAAAATTTGTTTATTTAATGTGAAATACCTTTTTGTATTAGATTCTCGTACTCAAAAATGAGAACTATTTACCCTTTTTCTCGTAGAACATTTGTATACTGCAAACTTAAGGTCGGTTTTGGTATACACTCCTTGCCATCCTAAAATGGGTAAATAGAAATATGCTTTAGAGAAGATCCTTCCATACATGTAAAGAGTTCCATAAATTATTTGTGAATCCATCCAGAAACATGGTCGAGACACTAATTTCGTTTAAGGTCTAACAGTTTTGAATATTATTTGAGAAAATGTGGCAGTTTTATCAGAATAAAAAGCTTATTTTGGTTAAATTGTATTCAGATTATTTTGTATGTTAATATTACCTTACAAAAGTTTCCAACTAACGGACCAATCGCGCTTTTACCTCTGCACTTTTTGTTTTTACCCAAGTTAGGTTGGCACAGAGTGTAGCTAAAACTAAATATTTTAGGGAATTTTGACATTACATTTTAGACTTAAACTAAAATACTAAAATATTTCAACTACTGATCTTACTGTTTTAGGCAATGAATTTCAGCAAAAACCCAACATCTGAGAACTACCTTCACATCTTGAAGTATGTCAGAGACAACTTGCTGAGCGATTTCAAAATGAAAGTTCCTCCTTGGAACCTGGCAGCAGGCTGGGTGAAATCAAGAGAAATTCACGCAGAGAACACCCCTGAACTTGGTTACGTCCTGAAGGCCATGATCACCAACAAAATAATACACGCTGGTGTGAGTTATAAGGGGACACAACTGAAAATGATGTTGAAGCTGGATGGGGGACAAGAGGTTATTTTTAAGCCTCAAAAGTAAGTTAAAAATAATGATTTCTTGCAGGGTTGTATTACTTTGTAAGTTAAAAAATATGATTTCTTGCATGGTTGTATTACTAAAGTAAGATAAAAATGATTTGGTAACTGAAATTTACTGTTCAATTTATTTAATACACTAATCAAATATATCACAATTAGCAAGCACCAAATATGTAATTTTCATGAATTTAATAAATTATTTTTATTTAATTTAAAAACAAAAACACGCAATTGCAGTGAAAACTTTTAACCGCTTTTAAACAGTTCAAACTACTTTTAGCCAGTGCCCAGTTTAAAATCAATTTTAACCTTTCAAAATTACAAAAATTAGCAAGCACCAAATATGTAATTTTCATGAATTTAATAAATTATTTTTATTTAATTTAAAAACAAAAACACGCAATTGCAGTGAAAACTTTTAACCGCTTTTAAACAGTTCAAACTACTTTTAGCCAGTGCCCAGTTTAAAATCAATTTTAACCTTTCAAAATTACAACACTGGTTTCTTGGGATTTGAACATGAAGTGGTTGTTAGCTTGTCTGACTCTGACACTACCGATCTGGGAACTGAATATAAGCTTTGTAGGGTTGCTAGTCATGACCTAGTTTGCTTGTGAATTTAGCTTGAGGTTCATTGTCAAACAGGCTGCTTAGCTTAAACATTCTTTATACTCTTTTCAATTACAACTCAAGCTCTGGAAGCACTATTTCCTTACCACCTCTTGTGGTTTTCTAGGAAACAGTTTAAACATCTCTGATCTAAACCTACCTCTATCTTTGAGGCTCTGCTGTGAGGTTGATCACAACTGCTTTTCTAACCCAAGTATGGTAGGGAGGGAGAGGGGAAGCAATAACGATTACTTTACTAACATTTCTTGGAAGACAACACAAAGGGATAGCGAAAGAAAGTGTTTCCAAAGTGTACATTGTGATCAGGAGGAGTGTAGGCTCCCGAAAAAATGACAATGTGAGGTTGTTGGCTTTTTCGTAGATGAATGTTGGCTTATATTAGATTCTTCTTTTTCATTTCATGCTTAAAACTAATTAAAAAGGTATATGAGGCCCAGTGGCTTATTAATAGCGCTTTACATTGCCACGCCACAGGTCCGGGGATCGAGTCCGAGATTGGGCAAGGTTTAACTTAGCCTTTCTTCTCTTGAGTGGTTTGATAAAATTAGTACTAAGCACGCTTGTGACCTAAACACTGGGGGTCCTGTGTGAGGCTGACCACCTAACCGGGACATATGCCTAGCACCCCAGAGCCCTTGGCCACGAAAGCTTAATGAATTGGGCACAGCAGGCCTTGGGGCAATAATGGGCTGTTGAGCTGAGGAGTTTAGTTTTATATATATAGTTCTTACATGTGTCTTTATATTTTCATAGATAAATGACTTATGACCATTTTCTTGAAAATTATCCCATCATTAAGAGGTTAAACCATAAAACCCATAATATTTAATATTAAACCAGATATTGATATCCAAGGACTGTGGTTTGCAGAGTATCAAACTACTTATAATTTCTGTCTTATTCATTAAAAAAACCTTACATTCTTGTTCTGAATTCCTATTTCATTATTTTATTTAACTTTTACTTAAATTAACTTAATTTTTATCAACTTTCAAATCTAAATTTTTTTTTCAGATATGCTAGAGAATATATTGTTACTGGATCTCCATATGCAGGTGCAGATAGACACAATGGTGAAATTGCTGCATTCCATTTAAATCGGTATAGGACATTTTCAGTCGATTGTAACTCAATAATGAACCTATTGTATACTGTGCTAATTCTACACATTGTTATATGAAATTCAAATTTGACAACAGACTTCAAATTTAGAACACAAGTTCCTACACTCCTTGCCAACCTAATTGGGAAAATAGAAATATGCTATGGAAATATGGAATATAGAAATATGGAGAAGATCCTTCCACGGATGTAAAGAGCTCCATAAATTATTTGTGAATCCATCCAGAAAACATGTTTAAAACATTAATTTCATTTAAGGTCTAACATATTTGAATATTATTTGAGAAAATTTTGCAATTTTATCGGAATAAAAAGAATATTTTGGTTAAATTGTATTAAGACCATTTTGTATGTAAATTTTACCTTACATACAAAAGATGCACGGTCAGACATCTTAATAAGGTTCCAGCTATAACAGACCAATCGCGCTTTCCCCCTTGC
Source organism: Hylyphantes graminicola (assembly GCA_023701765.1). Classification (NCBI taxonomy): domain Eukaryota; kingdom Metazoa; phylum Arthropoda; class Arachnida; order Araneae; family Linyphiidae; genus Hylyphantes; species Hylyphantes graminicola. The sequence continues at coordinate 19,621,441 of CM043121.1, read as the reverse complement.
CTTTTTACTATTTGTTTTTACTCAAGTTAGGTTGGCACGGGGTGTTTTTCCTGTCAGACATCTTAATAAGGTTTTTGAGAAAATCTCTCATGCACAAAGGGTTGCTGCCCTAGAACTTTATAGTTTTTAATGTTATTGAAACGACCTTTTGAATGTGTATTTAAATGTATTGATTTATAGAGTGGTATTTTAGTGTTTTGTAGTGTTATGCACCCATAGCTTATATTACTTGTTTGTTGTATATATTGGTATTGATTTGAGAGAATTACATAGCATGCTAGTAACTTGATGATTTGTTTGTTACTGTAACTATTTACCAAAGATTTTTTTGAAACATTTATTCAATGTGCGGTGAAATCAAAACCCAAAGTATAAATCTACGAACTGATAAAAGAATAATTTATCTTGATTTTCTTTTGTGCAATAATGCAACTGATTACGGAAAGCTAAAGTAGATTCTTAGCATTCCTAAACAATCTTATCAGTTTATATTTTTGCACATGTTAATTCGTCAATAGCGAAACTTGTTATCAGATACCATGCCAGTTTGAATAAACTTATGAATATATTTGTACAACTTGGAAAACAACTGTTTATTAACTTTTTTATTTACAGAAAATTAATTGAGAGTAAATTTTTAAAGATTAAGTGTATTACTCAAAACAAAGTACTATCAATAAGAACTACTAAACATAAGTGTGATCAAACTAAAAAGTCAAATTTAAAAAAAAAAACTCAGCATGAGTTTTCATAACATTATAAAACAAGTTGGGTTCACTGTCTGTAGTTCTGAAACTTAGACTGTCATCCATATTTAATATTTTAGTGTAATAAGTTCATTATGATAGTTTCAATCAACTTCTGATTAAATATTTTTTTTACAATAGTTAAAAGTAATTTTTCATCATTATTTTACAGTCTTCTTGGTCTTTGCCGTACTCCTTTAACAGTTGGTAGAGTGGTGAACTTAAGAACTGAAGTTTTGCCTGTTGCCTCTGAGAGCCTGTCCAAGACATTTTTCACAAAAGGTCAGGATTTGACCATTCTACTGTTAAAAAATAAAAATATCCTTTAGTGTACCTTTATTTTGGATGATATATTTAACGTAAGATAGTAAAAATACTTGTGACTAATTTGTTTCAATATTTTAGTATTTAGGGAATCAGCCACTGTGCCTGTGATTCATCAATACTAACGAAATCTTAATCTGTCCAATTTTTAAAAAGGGTGAAATAACTAACCCTAGCAATTACAGACCAATTTCTTTAGTTCCAGTAATAGGTAAAATCTTCACATTGATCTTAAACAAAAGGCTACTAACATGGCTTGACAAAAAAAGTTACTTTTCGAAGAACAAGCTGGGTTCGATGATACTGATTCGATGATACTGACAGTTAGTTTACTTCCTTGTGTCTGTTTGTATGTATATTTTAGTGTTTGTTTTTTATAGGTATCCTTGCAATAGATTTATGTTAATATTATGTAACATTTTATTGTAATAACCATTGCCAACCATTGTAAACGGGTTTAGGCACATTGCAATAAATTTGTGTGGCTGAGAGGTTAAACGTGTCCGCCTCGTAAGCCCAAGATAGCAGGTTCGAGCCCCGGCTGAGTCGTCGGATTTTCTTTATGGGAAAATCCTGGGCACACCTGTCATATGATTATGTGGCATGTAAAAGATCCCTTGAGTACCCATTTGGGCTTGGGTTTCTCAGCAAAATTAAATCTTGGCATACTTTAACATCCACAGAGAGCTCAGATTCATTGTAGTTTGAGCGTCAAAATTGGTATCGAGAGTCGCCTATACCCGGTCTATCCTGAATGTAATGAGTGTTATTTGTGTAATGTACAAAAGTTTGTTTGTCTTTATTTATGTTTTGTTTGATATTGATAAATATAGGCCAATTAGATTATGCCAGTGTAGCTAGTAGTTCGTGAAATAATTTCTTAAAGTTGGATAAAAAAAATTAACTTGCCACTCTTGTTCCATAAAAGTATTTTTTTTAAATCACACAAGTAACACAAAATTGCCTGTAAAAAATAGGTTTAACTAGGATGATCAAACTCAACATAAATAAAGTATGATTTGTGAAAATTTAATGCTAATTTCATAGTCGAAAAGTTAATTACTAAAACAAATTTGGTCTGGCTAATTTGAACATTTTTAAAACAGCCTGCAATATTAGTTGAAGCACAAGTGTTTTATGGGAATTTTTATGTGCAATTTTGTTTAAAATTTAGATTCAGACAGGATTATTAATTTGAAAATTTTGAAAAGTTAGATTTTTTTTGTCAGTATTCTTTAACAGTTTACCAATTTCTATTCAAAATATTGTCAAATACTCATATTTTAAGTGCTCTCTAATTATTGCATTTATTTTAATTTTGTATGCACATAGCATAAGTAATTTTAAAAAAAACAGGCCCTTGCCAAATACTATATCGCTGTAATTTATTATTTGTTCTTTGTTAAAACTTTAATTTAATTTAAATTTTTAGGCTGCTTGAACGGGAATTTTCCCCTCAGCAGCTTCTGATTTTTTTAAATTCATGTTTTCTTGGTTGATATTAATAAAGTTATTATTCAAGTTCTTTTCTATTAACACTGAAATATCTTTCTATTTACAGAAAATGACACCTGTTTCTACGGACAGTGCTATTATTGTTCTCCTGCTGACCCAGCCTGTGGAGATGGAGACATTATGGAAGGAGCCTTGATATTGATGCTTCCTGATAAATATCGGTTAAAGAAATACAGGAGCCCCTGGCAGAGGACATATAAAGACTCCATCACAGCACGGTAAATCACAGAAATTTATTAGATAATAATAGTAATAATTTTATTGTTTTGGGCCTTGACCCATCTAAAATGGTTTTAAAATTTCAAATCTTACAAGGATACATTACAAAACTACAAGAAATGAACTACATAAAAACATTTAAATCCAAAAAAGAAACACAGGGAAGTAAACTAATTAACAATGTCAGTGGTGATTAATATATGTCTAAATTTTAAGACTGATATTACATGATTGTCGATATTATATTTTTTTTTTATCGAAAACTATTACACAAAAAGAAACTACTGACACAGAAATGTATTAATTTTTGATTCCTCAAGCTTGGATTCAGTCTGATCTCGTTAACAAAACTCGCTCATGTACAATTCTATTTAAAGAACTGGAACTCAACTTGTTTGTCTGCACACTTCTTTTCAGAAACCATCTTAAGGTGAAAACACTTTACCCGAATCCTGCTTAGTATGAGCTAAAAAGTCAATAGTTTTTCTTTTATATACATATTGTTTAAAAAAAACTAGTGGTGTGTAATAATACACATTTTTTATTTTTCGCTCAATTTATCCATAGAAACATTTATATGTAATTACACACCTTACATGGTAAATTAATATCTTTAAAATCTATGTCAGCTTCTTTTCAAATCACTTATTGCCCTTGAAGTATACAGTGGTGGCCAAAAGTGTGGACACTTTTTAAAATTTCATATTTTTCAACTTTGTGTGATTACAGAATATTTTAATTGTATATCAAATTAAACAATTGTATATCAAATTAAAAGTAATTTAATCTTTATGAGGACCACTGTGTGCAGATTGCAGGGATGCCAGTCTTCCGCTTTTTAGCGGAATTCCACTTTTTCGTTTTTATTTTCCACCAAAAATTCCGCTTTTTGTTTTCCTTCTCCAAAAGCAATTTCCGCTTTTAAAAAAATGTCCGTTTTTTAATGTTCTGAAAATAATCGGTGTTTAATTGATTTTTTTATTCTAACAAACTAAAATAGCTTGCTGCTTTTGTCCCCTAAATTCAGCATGCCATCAGGCGTTGATCACATTCCTGCGCCTTTCCCCCCTCGCAAATAATTTAGCCAGCGTCAGCTACTGTAGAGAGGGTCGAAACCAGGATTCAGTTTAAGCAGTATCGCATTTGCGATGCATTTTTTAAAACGATTATTTACTTTTTCTTTGCACCATACTTGACTGTGGTTCTAAAATACGACGCCCGTCCCCAATAGCCCTCGTGTAGCTCTAGTGCGACGATAATTCAAACCTAACATTTGCACCGTAATTCGGTAAAGCTCAACCTAAATTGCAATAAACTGCTAGTTAAAACAAGTTTCTAATAAGAAAGATAAAATTTTCTATAAAAATAGCAACATGAATTAAGATTAGATTACACAAGATGTCTTCAAATCTTGGCCAGCCAGTGCAATCTCCTAATAGAAGAAACTCTATATTGATGAAAACTAAGCTTAAATATTGATAAATAACTAGTTTAAATAATAGATTTTAATAATAACGAAAAAATTTCGATAAAAAATGGGAAGATGAATTAAGATTAGATTATACTAAGATCTCTTCGATTTCCGGCCAGCCAGTGCAATCTCCCATTAGAAAAAGCTCTATATTGATGAAAACTAAGCTAACATTTTGATAAATAACTAGTTTAAATAATGGATTTTAACAATAAAGATAAAAAAAATATTAATATTTGAGGATGGATTAAGATTAGATTACATCAAGATGTCTTTATAAATATTGATCAACGGCCAGTGCAATCCCCCATTAGAAGACGATCATTTACCGTGACCAAGAATGTGTAGTCCAATAATGCTTTCTGATTTGCTCATTTCGCCGCCTAGTAATTTTAAGAAATCTGCCAATGACTTCACATTGTATCAGAATGATTGACAGTTCTGTGGCTCTGCGTAATCGGAAGAGTATCTTTTGTAGCTTCGGTTCAGACCAGTCGGACAACCACAATATTTTTTCTGATCAAGTGTCTGTGAGTCGTGATCACAAGTACAGCTTGAAAGTTAAAATTCTTTTTGTTTTCGTTTGAACCTTTTTTCTACTTCAGCCTATACTGGGGTTTCTGATTGTAGACAAAAAAAATTTAAAAGTTTTTTTTTTTAATGGAGTGTCGGCTTAAGCACTCTTTATATATGTGGATTTTATGTTGCTAATATATTTCTAGTCGTTGAACCTTGAATTTTTCTGGAAAAGTGCTTGAATTTTTTTTTAACAAATGTTTGAACTATGTTAATGAGTATGGGCATTGAAACACCAAATGTTAAGGATTTGAGTCCCAAAGAGGCAGTCCTAAATTTTTAGCTACGCTAAATGAATTTGTCGATTAGTATAGCTAATTTTTATTATGGACATTATATTTATCAAAATGTAGTGTATAGAACGTAGTTTAGTAATTCTTGAAGTTTAATGAACAGGAAGCATGTTATATTCAATGCAGATTGTATAGATGAGCATTCTTGGCAGTATCCTCATATTAGTCTTGCATTTTTGTTGGCGGAGCAAACAAAGAGGAATTGCATAGCAATTTTCGGGGGTTGGCGAGCGGTAGCAAGCAGGGGACTTTGCCCCCTAGTAGTTTCATATAATTATTACATTAGCATTTGTCATGTCGTGATAATTGCTAAAATTCCAATTTTATCGGTCACGCTTAGTTCAGCTTTTTTGGTTATCCAAACCAAGCATTTGGTTTGGATTTCAGCTTTTTTGTTCAAGAAGCACTGATATCCCTGAGATTGCTGGAGCCGTCTATGAGACCTTTGGTCCCATATAATCTGTATCCATGGACACAACATCATCATCATCAAAGTAATTTCATGTAGAATTAAAAATAAATACAGTATTACAATAGCTGTATTACGAATAAGTTATGCAACTAATAGTATGATCTGTCTTAGTTTTGCAAGTCATTGAACAATCAACTTGTATTGCAATTTCAGCATAAGAGAATTCATTGCTTGTGCTTGTTTGTTCAACTAAAATTAGCATAACTTTATTTATAATACAGATACTTGAATTCTGTTTTTTTAATGAAATTCTACATTAAATTACCTTCAACATAATATTTAAATGTTTGCATCTAAGCAAAATTTAATAGATGCAGGAACACAGGTAACAGTTGAAACACATAAAATTTCAAAAAGTGTCCACACTTTTGGCCATCACTGTAACTTTTGATTTATTATTAATTATTTGATAACTAATTGCTTATACAATTTTCTTGAAAATCTTATTTTGATATCCTATAAGTACTGAGAACTTGTATACCAAATTTGACGTCTGTATGATCTCTTTTCATGTTTCAGAAATACCTTTGAAACCAAAAAATAATTCTATAGCAGCTCTCCCTTTCAATTTTCTTGGTTTTTTGGTAAACGTTTTTTTGACGTACAGCAGGTACTGGGAACTTTTAGTACCAAATTTAAAAATCGCAGCTATTTTAGTTCGAGCTGTAGAGTGGTTTCAGATAAACAATCAAACAAACTTATGTATCCAAAGCCTCTTTTTAGAATCAGCATCCTCCAGAAAATGATAAAAACACAAAATCATTTTGGATTTTAACCCCATTGCTATAAATATTTTCATTACCTTACATTTCATATTTATTGAAAGTAAATATGTATAATGAAGTTAATGATGAATATTTTAAAGAAATAATTTCTTTTGTATTTTCTCATTCGCATAGTTCATATTTCTTTTTATTTAGGGTTTTTGATCACTTATATTTATTAATTTTTTCATTTAAGATAAGGACAGGATTTTAACTATTGTGAACAAATCAAGAATATAAATACTTACACTTGTTCTCAAATCACTTATTGCCCTTGAAGTATAACATTTGATTTATTATTTTTGATAACTAATTTTGGATTACTTTTTCAAAATTTTAGATGGGAGCAAGATTTCAACTATTGCGACCAGATAAAGAAAATAAATACATATAAAAGGGGAAATAGACTGTTAGATTTGATTGATGCAGCAGTCTTTGATTACTTGATTGGAAATGCGGATCGGCACCATTACGAAGTATTTGCTGATTTTCCAGATAGTATAGTAATCCTTCTTGATAATGGTAAAAGGTATGTAAACATTTTATTTGTAATTTGTTAATCCCTATATTTTCTTAGTTCTGAAAACATTTTTTAATCTTCTAGGTATTCTGCATTTTTCCATAATTTAATCACCATTCTTCCTAGAAATTATAAAAATTATTCAACATTTTATAAATAACTGTATGAAACGCCTTTCTTGGAATCTGTGAACTTAATAGAAAATTAGTTTCCATTAAACGTGAATACTTAAAAATTATTCAACTTAATACTTAAAAATTTTCAAAACATAATTGAATTTTGTGTTCGCATGCACAATACAAAAGCGAATAATAACAAATGAAAACTTTTAAAGTAATATTTAATGAATTAAAAATAGAGACTAAACAAGATAAAACATATTTAGTAATATTTTAATGGCCCTTCTTACTTGATTTTCGCATTTATCGATGGATTACATCAAGCCTCGGTTTCGGCCTGGCCCATGTGTTTTCAAGCACCTGTTTCAGCCCTACACTTGTGTTTTGAAAATATTGATATCAATAAAAAATCAAAACCAGATATGAAAAAACTGAGCTTCGGAACACACATAGATATTAAAAACAACCTTTAGTAGAAAAAATTTAATTTCTGAGAGCAGTATAAGTAGGTCTTTCACGATCCACAGACAGATCTACTGTTTCTTTCTTTTATTATTGAATGAATTATTAGATGTAATGTTAATTATTTGGATGATTTTTTATGGATATTCATTTTTTTTTCATTCATGAAGGATAATCTCTCAAGGGGGTTCAGTACCCTAAAATCTGTGAAAAAATCAAAACAAAAATTATTGACTTTAAATACTATTACAAGTTTAATTAATAATGTCACAAAGTATCAAGACGATTGGAAAAATATTTTTGACATTAAAAGCCATTTTAATGTCATGGCTTCGTAAGGAAATAAGTTAACAATAAAAACTTCAAACGCGTTTTTCTCAGAACTTGATTTTTTGAACTTCGATGTACCTTTTCTCTAAAACTATGCTATGTTTCATCGTAATTTTTTTATATGATGTAATACATAGTATAGATTAATTTGAGGTTATAAATTTTAATAAAACTAAAGTTAAAAAAAAAATTATGGGGCAAAAAAGTGAAAAATCTCATGATTTTTTGGGTACTTTAAAACCTATTTTATTAAAAAAAATCTAACAGTTATTTACAAAAAACTTTTAACCTCAGATTAATATATAAGGTTGGTACAACACACACAGAAAAATTTTAAGATGATCTGAACAGTAGTTATTGTGAAAAGGTACATTGTAATTGGCCAATTTAACATTACCGATATACAACATACTGAACCCCCTTAAGCAGAGAAAACAACTATTCCTTTTTGCTTATTTCTAGGCCTAGAAGAAGACTCTTAATTTTGCTTCTTTGTTTTGTTTCAGTTTCGGGAATCCTTATTGGGATGAATTGACAATTTTGGCTCCACTCTACCAATGTTGCAAGTAAGATATTTTAATGATTGTGTATAATTGTATATAGTTTCTTAATGCATAATGTCCTATCAAATCGATGTTTGTTGACTTCTGAACAATGAACAATCAAACACTGTCCAGAGCTAGGTTTAGAAGCATGGACTAAACCTTCATTTGCCACCCACTATATTGTTCACTTTTGCTTAATTCATGTGTAGGCTGGAGTTTATTGATTGATTAAAATAATTTAATAGTTTGTACATGATAAATAACACTATAATTTTAAATAAGTTGGCACCACTTTGAAATTTGCCTATTTAGAAAACGGACGTTCCAATAAGCAAAATTAGAACTACTTATTGAATTGGCAAAAATGTGTATGAATTTATTGAATATGTAAATTCTTATAAATGTAATAATAGTAAAAATATTGCCCTAATAAATTTAGTTATTAGCAATTTAATTAAAGTACTAGTTAATTTTAGCTGGATTAAATTGTTAGAGAAAACTAATTATTACGAAATCTAACCCCCTACCAACAAACGACAACATCAAAAATGCTACCAACAGCTTTACAAAAAATCCCTAACTAATTTACTTCATTAAAACAAAAAAATTTCAAAAAGGATTTTCAAAAAGGATTTTCAAAAAAAATTGTGCATGCACAAAGATAGCCATTAATTTTAAAGATATTGAAATAACCTTACACATCCCTAGTTTTTTATGTAATAAATTGCAATTAAAAAAATGAAACTTCAGGCGACTATCCTAAAAAAACACTTTCGAATATATCACACTTCTGTATGTGATGCATTATCTGCTCATTTAATAAACCCTATTTAAGCTAATAACATTTGAAAACAAACCCTTTTTTGTCATATTTTAGGATACGAAGAACCACCTACGATCGCCTTTGGACATTTGTCAATCATCTCGGACAGTCTCTACAGAGTGTCTTAGACTTAGACGAACTATCCCCTGTGTTATCAAGACCCCATTACGAGTCCCTTGATCGAAGACTCAAAGCTGTGCTATCGACCATAGAAGTGTGCTTGGATGAGAACGGCGAAGAAAAAGTTTTGATTGAGACTTTATGATGAATGCTTAGATGAGTATGGTACAAATTACCAGGGATTGGAGTAACATGTTACTTGTAACAGTTACTTTTATAGGTAACGGTTTTGTCTTCACAGATCTTTTTGGTAGCTTGTTAGCTTTTTTCCAATTGTCACTACTTTTTGAATCTTGGTTCTCGGGGAAAATGATAAGATGTTCAAATTGTTGGTTTCTTAAAACTTTTTTCCAAAATAACTGTAATTTGTTACTCTTCATACTAAGTACCTATAACTAGTTACTTTTTAAATAAAGTAACTGCAACAGATTTACTTCTTTAGTTAACTAACTGTAACAGAGTTACTTTCCAATCCCTGCGAATTAGTTTTATTTTTGAATATCTCCTTTTCAGATAAGGACAATGATACAACCACCAAAATGTTAGTCATGTATGTTATGTTTACAACCTTTTTTTACTATTTTATTTATAAAAGAAATAAACTTATAAATTATTCGTAATAAAAATCTATTTCGAAAACAAAATTTCTTTATTGAAATTATTCATTTCTTCCATGTGAAGCCCATTAAAATTTAATCATTCAAATTTGTATCGCTGCCGATCAAAGTTATCTTATCTTACAAGGGTTTTTCATTTGTTTTTAAGATTCATAATATGTGTACACTTGTAGCGCCGTTTCATCAAATTTTATAATACATTTTAGACCCATTAGCTTTTATACTTATACAGTGGTTTGATATTTAACACCGGTAACTATGACATTTTGTATTATAATGGTTAATTAACTTTTAAAATATAAAAAAATTATCTTTACATTTTTTAGTTCATGATTTTTATACATATCTACTCTTTTAACACATTAATAAATGTGCATGTATGTGTAGTAACTTAACAACCATTCTAGTCTATTAGTATAGCAATAAGAATTATACAATTACAAAAGGAAGTTTCAATCTATTTGTACCTAAATGTGCCATGTACATATTTTAGCTATATATATTTTTAAATACATTTTGTTAAAAGAAAAGTCTCATATTACTATTTATATTTTTAATTGTTTGTATGTTCATTGTAACTAAACACATTAAGTATTTTGGTTTAATAAATTTTATATATTTGTTGTTTCATTAAATTTTATTTATAACTCAATTTTGTTGTTTGGTATTATATTTATTAAAAATGTATTATATTAGACTATTAATTATTTGTAATATTAATAATCGTTAAAATTTTAAGATAATTTGCACTTAGGATAACACAATTTGTTCATTTAGTTTGTCTAAAGTAATAAATATGTCCATTCATTCAGTTTTCGTATAACTGACTTGAATAAGTATAAAAATTGTTCTTATTGAGAAATAACTTGTTGGTGCAAAGCAACCTTTTAGAAATTTTATGTGAAAAAATTTATTAAGTATGTATTTTAAGATTTATTTTAATATTTTGCTTAAAAATTAAAAGCTTTAGAAAAATACAAAATGAAAACTATAAGGACATATGGTGATCATCTGATTTTTTTTAAATAAAATTACTCATTTTGCAATAACATTACTTTATATACAATCAGGAATCATCAGATTTATTCTTATTCATAAATTCAAAGTTTGACACAATGTTTTCATTTATAATATCACAATTTTCAATATACTCAGGCATCACAATTATCTACAACGTATATGAAAATCTGTAATGTTATCTAACAAATGGCACAAAAAACATTGAAACACAAATCATTACACATAAAGCACTGATATCACCCAAAATGTACAAATGCAGTATAGATACAGAATTCTAACAAAATACCAAAAAATAGACAAATTTAGGTTAAACTGAAGAATCATGGCCGGTTATTTTACGCCAAATTTGGGAACCCTGACTTATTGGTATTATGGCAACCTTTAGCGAAATTAGCAATGGGGAAATTTCTTATGTGATGTTCTCCATACTGTGGTCATTCATTGGTTGTTTCGACACGCACCGAGGTTTGTTGTCATTCGATCTCGCAATATTTTTGAAAAGATGCCGAATCTGGGCATGATTCTTTAGTTTAACCCAAATTTACATTGAATAAACGTCAACTTGGTGTTTATTACTAAAGGAACTTGCGTAATTGTGAATATGGAGAATGTTATAAGAATTTTGTGCAAATAGTTAACAATACTATATTTTTCTTATAAGTGTTTGTATTGTTTATTTTAAAAAAAATTAGATGAGAAAATTAGTTTGTTATCTATTGTTGTAATAGTAATTTTATGTCGACAAAAGTTATTTGTTTTAAGTTTGTTAATTCGTAAAATTAATTGTATTTTGCTTATAAAATTAACAATATACTATATATCATAAATAGTCAACAATACAAACATTAAAAAAAAAAACTTTGCATACTTCTAATAGGGTAGTAAGAATTTAGTTTGTGGCAATCAAGAAAATATTTTATGAGATTTGTTTGTAATCTATTGTTCTAATAATAATCCTGACAGCAGTTTATTTTATTTAAAGTGGAAAGAAAAAGTATAATTCCAGTTTACCTTAAACAGATTTTTTTTAAAAAAAACTGCAATTTTAAAATTTAATTAAAAAAAATTGGGGCCATTACATTTTTTGCTTGTCACCATTCTTATGTTTTTCAAATCCACTACTTTTCCTAGCATTTCAAAAAATTAATTTTGTATCTTGCAGACATTCATTTCTTTCATTTGTCATTGTCAGTGAATTTATTAAAAATATTTTTTTAAAAGGGCTATATGCAAAAATTGTTAGAAAATAACTTTGAAATTCTAACTGTTACATGAATTTCACAGCAATAAAACTCAAATACATTATTATATTTAATTACAAAAATAGGAAATTCATGCAAAAATACAAATACAATAGCAAATTTAAATATTATGTACATTTTGAAACTAACCGGTATAATTTAGCAACAGGTGTTCAATAGCTAAATAGCTACTTATTTCCATTGCTTGTGCATTGTTCAAATTATAAAATCAAAATTTCAAGTATAAATATAAAGTTTTTTCTTATAACTTAATAGTAAGTACTATTAATCAATTTTTTTTATAAATAGTTGTTGTAATTGTAATATGTTCTCTTTACTTATATGTTATTAAAATAACAAAATTTAATTATAAATATACACCAACACAACTCGTATACATATTGTAATGAATCCTCAAATTTATCTTAATTTGATTGCAAAAAAATTTCATGTAAAAAAAAAGTAAATACTACTACGAATAATTGGTATATGCAAATATGAAATGACTAAATTATAAACCTTATTTTCAAGAACTTGTCTTAAAAACTTAGTGTTATTAATCTTATTTTTATGTAATATATATTTGTAAAACTTGAAAATCTTAATCATATTTTTTTTAATAACTAAAGTTATTAGTAGTTGTAAATCTTTTAAAAAATATAGAAAATATCTTCCTATCTAAAAATAGCATCTATCGTTCATAGTTTTTAAAAGAGATATCCTTAATAAATTTTGAGATAATTTTAAATCATGTTTACCACATATGAGAACTAGTATCATCAAGAGATAGTTATTTTTACAGTTTTTTAAGTAACATAAGGTAATAATATTAAGGTTTATATTTATTTAATGTTTATCTTCTGATATTTGCCTCTCCTTCACGAAAGCTCCATTATGTTTCAGCGACTGGTTGTAGGCTATGCTTTTCAAGCAACCTTTCATCGTTGGATGCGTTTTGTTTATTAATAAATTTGAATAGAAAGAATCCAATTCTACTGTACGACCGTCACGAGTAAACCTTTTAATAGCTTCGCTGTGTTAGGCTTTCTATTGTATTTTTAACTTAAAACTGTTTTTCTAAATTATTTACTTGACCCTACCCAGACATGCATTAAATTAATAGGTTCATTCATAGGATGAATAATTTAATAATATTTTGCTTTAAGTATCTTTTCGAAGCAAAAGAAAGAATTTGAGTTTTTGCCCAATCGTTTTGAATTAAAGAAGATCTTTGAATAAATGCATGTATAGGATTAAAGCCTTAACTGTGTTCTAAATTACTGCTTTTTTACTTCTATTTTTTGGAGAAAAAAAAACCTATTTCAGCAAATCAATCCATGTATTTTCTGAAAAGACTGCAAAGGTACATGACTCAACACATAGTGAGATTTTGTATTACAATACAAAATCCGAGCTATCACGATCGTGCTCGTATAAAAAAGGATGTTTAAGCTATTCAAAAATATCGATATCGAAGCAGCTGACTTGTACTATTTGTTATTTGTATTAAAAAAATGACGTGGTGTTTTAAGGAGTTGCTGGCATTGATGCTGTTTAAGGCAATTTTTTCGATAAAACTCTTACAATTCAGTCTCTTAAACCATCTGACGGGGTCTTAAAGGGATATTCTCCCCGTGGATTTCCTCGTGGCGATCGAACATTATTTCATCTTCGGTTCGAACTTATTTTTCAAACAATGCAGGTCCAAAAGGAATCGATTTGGCACAGCACAAGCAAAGTATCACTGACACTTGAGATTTTTTCGAATTTCTTTTCCCTTGGACGAGCCTCGACGAACAATGGAACATTGATATGCAGGGTCTGGAATCACCGAACGTCTTCGTAGGGCAGCGGTTCGAGGTTACTGTAGGAGCTTTTGCTGTCTTCTTCTCTTTGGCTTTCCTACAAAATAAAATATTATTTTAATTTTTTGGTATTTTGTTATTTTTTATGTCTTTGCCTTCTTGTTGAGTGTATTTCTTCACTTTCGGAGCAGTAGTGTTCAGGGCCGTGTGGTGCTATGATGCAAAGAGGCGGCTGCATCAGGCGGCAAATGAAATAGGGCGGCAATTTTGGATGTAAGAATACTATCTAATCAATAAATTCTAATTTAGACAGTTTCTGAAAATTGTCTCACCCACATAAAATTGTTGTATGACAAAATAATTTGTTGATTGATTTCAACATTATTTTTAAAGGGATGATGTATTACCTATCTTTTAAGTTAAAATTTTGAAGTTGCTGCGGGTTTTAAGTTTTGTAAATGCAGCCACTTAAAGACTTGCATCATATGAATAAAATTTACTGCACGGTTCTGGTAGTGTTTCTAAATCGGCTTAGTAATCTGCAGCCTACTACAGCGGCAAATTTTGAAGAGGGTTGAAATTGGTAGTTTTCTAGAAACTAAATTTAAATTTTATGTTTAAATTAATTTTATGTTTGAAAATCTACTGAACTCGATCCTTTTACTGTATAAGACGTATACTAAAAAATTTGAATTATAAAAGGCGCGGCAAATGACAGTTAGCCTATAACACTCTTATAGTTTGTTAGCCTACTCTCCGATACCCTTAAATATTTTCGAGAGACGCAGCACAAGATATTTTATGAGAGTTTCTATAGTTTTTTTTATGGTAATTAAACTTTAAAAAAATTGCTTTAATGAACTTGTTTCACGTAGTACGGAAAGAAAACAAAACAAACAATGAAACCGCTGTATGGAGAGCGTGACATCATAAAAAATTCCATTGATGTTGGTATAGTGAATTGAATTGTAAGATTTTTTTTGTTCGATTCTCCTTTAAATCATACGTGAGCCATAACATATCCATGAAAAATTTTAATTTTTAAGATGCATAAATTGAGAGAAATTTGCTTTACATTTTATATTTATTATGAACACCCATTACAATTTGAAAATACGGTATTTAAATAAAATTTATGCAACTAAAACGTTTCTACGAAAATAATTTTTTCTTTCTTTCAGGGCATAAATTATAATAAAGATTACTTTATAAAATGCTCTTTAATAAGGACGGCACAAACACAATTATATATTTTTAACTAATCAAAACCGATTTTGTAATTATTTTCAGGAGGAAGTAGCTAATTGTTGTTGAAGATCTCACCCTAACTGGGACACCACTTACAGTTGTTATTTCTACTTCATGATTCGAGTTCTCGCTGCTTCTCTTCTTTGGGGTTTCTACGTAGAAGTAAAACGAGACATGATATAATAGTTGAATTTTAAAAAATTGGGGACAGGACATAAATTGCAGGAATTCAGATGCATAAAAGACCATTGGCTTAAAGGGTGGCTATATGGTCAGTATGCGCACCAGCCTTGTCAGACAAAAATTTCAAGAATTTCTTTTGCTTTAGCTATCAAAGACCATTGGCTTGAAGGGTGGCTATGTGGTCAGTATGCGCACCAGCCTTGTTAGACAAAAGTTGCAAGAATTTCTTTTGCTTTAGCTATCAAAGATCATTGGCTTAAAGGGTGGCTATGTGGTCAGTATGCACACCAGCCTTATTAACATCCCAGACAAGCTGGTACCCAATGGTTTGAAGCTGGGTTTGCTTCTATGTTTTTCAAATAAAACTCAACTTCTCGGCGCAACAGCCCATTAGTGTGCCAAGGCCTGCCGTGCCCATTTTATCATGCGTGACCAAGGGCTCTAGGATGATATGCATATGTCCCGGTCAGGTGGTCAACCTCACGCGGAACCCCCAATGTTTAGTTCCCAAGCATGCTTGGTCCTCATTTTATCGACCCGCTTAAGGGATGAAAGGATGAGTCAGCCTCGCTAAATCCGGGATTCGAATCCCGGACTTGTGGCATGGTAATGCGAAGCATTATCGCTAAGCCACTGGGCCTCATTCTAAATAAAACAGTTTAATGAATATTGTAAGGTTAGAGTTGCAGTGGGTTTTTTTAGCAATTTCCCATAGCAAAAACACAATGTGAAAGTGAAACGTTTTTCCTGAAAACGTAAATATTATATATAAAACAATAGTATGCATAAGCAGAAGAAGAATCTTTAATAACTATATCAATTAAATTAATAATTTTTAAGTCAAGCAAATTCCAAGGTTTTTTTTCCCCTTAAATTACTGCGGATGACTTTACATCAACTTATACCATTTACAAATTTGATATTAACATATTATTTCGTATTAGTTTTTGTACAAATTTGCAAAATGTTTTGTTGTTGTACAAGTGTTATAATATTTTTAAAAGAAAAATACACAATTATTAGTTTTTAAACAAATGTCTTTTAACTTTGTTGTTTTAATCTAGTATTTTTAATATATTTTTTATAGTACGTACTTAGAAAATTACATACGAAAAATGGTTGTTTAACATATTTTAACGAATTTGTAGGAAGTGCATAGTATTTTTAGTTACCATAATTTATTTTAAAATCATCTCGGTACATATAATAAATAACAAATATACAAAATTTATAACACGAAAAATAACTATTATGTAAGAATAAAAATATCAATTAAGAAAATTTAATGCAGTAATAATACATTTATGAAAAAGAAATAAGTGCAGCTCAAAGATAATTATTTCAGTAAATATTATATATTTTTAATGAAAGGATAAATGCGTAGAAGACTTATTAATAGGTTAAGAAGAATATTAAAGAGCATTTAAAAAGGCTTAAAGAACTTTTTCCCCACAGAAGAAGCACCTATATGTTCCAAGAGTATCTGATGAAGATTTTAAAAAGAAAGAAATAGTAGAAACGTTTCAGAATAGGAAATAAATCCCATATAATACCATAACTATGAAGATTAAGAAATCTATCATATATTTCTAGATCATTCCAGATATCCGACAGAGAAAAGCAAGTAGGAAACTCTACCCAACAAAAGAAGTAGAACCTAGATAATCCCAGAGCATATCAATATTTAAAGAAAAGAAATAGTTGGAAAGATTCCGAATAGAAAAAGATTCCTTGATCATTCCAAGGGAGAAAAAAAGTATGGAATCAAAGTTTTGTTTACAGAAGTTTCCAATATTTAGAAAAAGAAAGGTACAAAACAAGAAGATCGAAGTTTTAGAGAAAATGGAGATAATCAGAATGTAATAGAAAGAACCATATTCATGTCCAATGGAGGACTAAAATTGACTTACGCCTATTGCACCGCGATCCAAACCAGCCTTTCTCACAGGCGCATTGCTTGCCTTGACAAACGCCGTTGATGCATTTTCGCTTACAGCCTTCTGGAAACAGTGTTTTTATTCATATAAATTCATTGCATTTCATCTAGTTTTTTAAAGCTCTTAAAAACATCCGACCAAGAATGTTTAAAATTATGAATCAATGGAACTAGAACTACTCGATATCGACGTTTACTAATACGAAAACAATATACAATTTCACTTACAGCAGTTTTCTGGAAACAGTGTTTTTGATCCTAAAAAAATCATTGCATATCATCGAGATTTTTAGTGCTTATTTTAAAGCTCTTAAAATATCGTATAAAAAAGTTTAAAATGGATTGCTTGACTTACTAGAACTAGAGTCATAATATCGACGGATACGAATACGTACAGAAGGGCCTCAATTAGAAGTTTTGTTGAATACGATACGGGCTTTCACCGTCCGAGGCAATTTAGTGCCAGTTTAGAGCCCTCTAGATCACGATCCGTCGTGTACGTTCACAAATGAAGGTTTCGCGATCATTGAAGCAGTAGAACTAGAACCACTCAATAACGACGTGTGCTAATATGACCAAAAGTAGTTTTGATGAATTGGTGAACAATTTCTTTCACCAGTCAGTTAAGAGCCATCTACACTCCTTGCCAACCTAAGTTGGGTAAATAGAAATATGCTATGGAGAAGATCCGTCCGCGGATGTAAAGAGTTCCATAAATTATTTGTGAATTCATCCAGAAAACATGTTTAAAACATTAATTTCTTGTAAGGTTTAACAGACTTGAATATTATTTGAGAAAAAATTATCGATTTTATCAGAATGAAAAGTGCATTTTGGTTAAATTGTATGAAGTTCACTTTGTATGTGAATATTACATTACAACTAATGGACCAACCGCGCTTTTCCCTCTGCCTTTTTACTCTTTGTTTTACCCAAGTTAGGGTGGCACGGAGTGTAGGTCGATAGCGGTCCGCCATATACGTTCACCAGAATAATTTACCTTGGCGAATGGGGATTGCAATAGCTGTCGCGACTCTGTCGAGTTAATTATATCCAAATTTCTAATGGCTATAAGTTATATTAACAAAATTGAAAAACTATCCTCACGGAGAATGGTTTAAGTGTCTTTAATTAATTCAAGATTTCAAGGTAAAATGGTTATCATTAAGGTTACACACAATTAGTTAGGTTACACACATTGAGCACACATACGCAATTGGTGAGCGTAAAATAAAATTATTACAAGCCATTAATTTTACGAAACTCTTCAAAATTAAAATTATTAGATTTTTAAAAAAAAAATAAACTAATTAAATACAGGGTTGTTATGTTTAAGACATTTTGTTTAAAACAATTGTTTTAAACATGTTTAAAACATAGTAATAAAAAACATGTTTAAAACAGTTTATTTTTTTTACTGCAAGGAGAAGGAAAATATGATGGATGCGAAATTAATTTGTGTAAAATGAAGTCTTATAAAATTGCCTAATTGTAGTTAAATGGTTAAGTAAAATGAAATGGGGAAAATGCATCCAATATGTTCCTGTTTTTTGTATGATTGAAATAAAAATAGCTTGAAACAATAACTTATTGTATTCATAACATAGCCATTCATAATAACCATTTCACTTCAGTTCTGAATCGGAACTATTTATTATAGAACCTATTTGTGAGATTTATGCTAATTATCAATGTGGTACATAATTTTAGTTAATTAAAATACCAAACATTAACTATTACATTATTAGTCTATAAATTCTTCTATTAGCTCATCTGATTTAATCAAAGAAATACACCGAATCGCCAGCTATAATCGAAGGATTTCTTGTATTCTATTATTCTTCGACAAAGATGTAAGAATTATTTGGGATAGAAGTATATAAAAAAGACCAAAACGCAAAAAGAATAATGTTTTTTTTTTTAAACCCGTATAACTTGTTCAATAACCAAAATTCAATTGTTTAAAAAAAAAAAACGTTTTAAACAAAAAAAAAAACACGTTTAAAACAAAAAAAAAAAACATTTTTTTTTTAAACATGTTTTTTCCAACCCTGATTAAATATTGTTATGTTAGATACACTCACTTACCTTGTTTTGCAAGTTCTGCTGGCTTTGAAATAACACTTTCGCATTGGTTTCCCATAAACCCTTTTTGACAGCGGCACCTGTTGATGCCGACACACCGGCCATTGTTAAGGCATGGGACATTCTGACACTTACCTATGAAGATGAAACAGAGTGTGCATTTATTAGACTATTCATGAAAATTCAGAGATTTTAACTGTAGCTAACCTAAAGGTCTTCAGGGACAGAAAAAAGATATTTTGCCATAAAAATGCATAATTTTAAAGACATTAATTATTTGTAATTAAAACAAAATTTTAGTATTTATTCCCACACTACAGATGGCAGCACAAACGGCTTGTAAATATCTAAACAGAAAATTTTGTTTTAATTATAACTAATTATTATCTTTAGTATTATACTTATTAATTATTTTAATGGCAAAATAACTTTTTTCTGTATATTTTGGTAAGTTTTCGTGAGTACATGCCATATACCTTATTTTAAAACAGGGACCAAAGTTTCCCCATTGAAATTGTTTAGAGATCTGTTACCATACCAGACTCTTAAATAATTATTAAAATAGCATGAAGAACATGATATAACATTTTTGCACATAGCTGAAAATTTCTGTGTCAGCTTGCACTGAAATTCTGAAATTTTCTAGCTGCTATTACTATTTGGAGCGTTAATTAATCACATTTGGTGGTGCATCTAAGTTATGTTTTTACCACAAAATGGGTAAATTCACACTCCAAATTGTGGTGGAAGCTAGAAAGTTCCATGATTCTGGTGCAATCTTGCACCAAACTTTTTATTAGTGTGACCATACTCCCTTGGCGAAAATGTATGTTTACAAATAATACTACTATTGTGAAAAATAAAATTAAATCCAGGTTTACTTTGAAAAACTAAAACTAAATTAGAAACCAATACTAACTGTATTCACATCTACTGCCATAATATCCACGTCTACAATGACAAGTGTCTTTTTGTACGCATTTTCCTCCGTTTAGACATTTTTCGCGACACATACCTGAAAATATAAATTGGGAAAAAATATTTAATTATAAGCTAAGGTATTTTTTCATAAATAACAAGTATTTGTAGTCATTTTGTCATTTCCGAATCCTGTAAAATGTTTTTTTTTTTTTTAAATTAAGGGGAGATCATAGTTAAGAATGACCAA
Organism: Hylyphantes graminicola; assembly: GCA_023701765.1. Classification (NCBI taxonomy): domain Eukaryota; kingdom Metazoa; phylum Arthropoda; class Arachnida; order Araneae; family Linyphiidae; genus Hylyphantes; species Hylyphantes graminicola. The sequence goes on along the minus strand of CM043121.1, from coordinate 19,600,839 downwards.
AAAATTACTCTAAATCTATTCAATATTTCTAAATATTTTTTTGTGTGTTATAAAACCATTCTAGTTCTATTTAGGTCACCTCATATGGTCTTACAAATTAAAAAAAAATGTTTTGCTATTTTACACTTTTCTGCATTGAAAATCGGAATTTTTACGAATGTCGATGTAATGTATTTTTAAATAAAAATGAAAAAAAAAATTTAGGCAAAAAATAGGTGACCAATATAAATCTAACTGTAAACAGTTAGATTTATATTGGTCACCTATTTTTTGGCGAAAATAATTACTTGCATCTGAAAAAAGTTTTATTTATTGTATTTTTGAAAATTCGTAATTGTATGTTTCAAAAGATGTCTTTTTCTAAAAAAAAATAATTTTTAAAAATAAGATTCTGAGGCAAAAATATAATAATAAAACTACAATTTATAACTTGGTACATTTTTTTAAACATAATTTATTAATTATTTAGATCCTTTCGAAATCAATACTAAGAATTGATAATTTTTGCGGTCGATAACTATGGTCTCCCCTAAAAGTAAATTTTCTGTAAAATTTGTTTTTCCTTGCTGATAGTCATCACGCAGGGAAAAAATTAACGATGCAAATCGAATGTTTATATGATCAAAAAAAATTGATTTAACAAAAGTAGCAACACTATAATTTTAAAAAAAATATTGAAATCATAGATATATTTTGGCAATTTGAAAAGTTTTGATTTTGATAAATTTTTGTTAAAAGGCCGAAGCTTCCCGATTGGAATTGTTTAGAGATCAGATAACGTACAAGACCTTTAAACTTTTGGCCCCTGTAATCCATCAGAGAAAGGTTCTTACCGAGTTAAATCCAGAGTAATGGTAGGTTGGTTACTTGAATTAACGCCGTACTAAAGCCAAAAATGGCACGTCTGATGAGAGATAGTTATAAAAGAGTAATATGGAGAAATCGGCTCACGTTTTACCCTCTTACACCCGTTTGGGTTCTAATTTTTAAAAAAAATCGCTCCTTAAATGGCGTCTTCAATATAAATGCATTATTCTTCGAAAATTTAGTTGCTGTACATCCAGTAGTTTGGGTTGGGCGTTGATACGTGAGTGAGTCAGTCAAGACTTTTCCTTTCATACTGTGACGAATTACGAAGTATATTCAGTACATTTGGAAGTGTTTTAAATAATTTATTAGTTTCAACTTAACATATATTTACAGGAGAGGAGAATTTAGAATATCATCTGACATTTTTTTTTCACAACGTTGCCACACATCAAATTAAAACATTTTCAGAGTCACGTTCTTTAAAGTTGTTTCACGTGTTTTTTTTTTGTTTTCTTTTGAATCCTTATAATACATATGGATAAGGTTAATTCATTCATTAAAATCAAAGGGATAAAACTGGGCAACTTACCTCCCTCGCAGTGAGGGCCTTGGTATCCGTCTGCGCATGAGCAGATGCCGGGAGCTACGCACGTGCCACCGTTGATACACACCGGATAGCAGAGAGCTGAAACGGTGCCTTAAATTTTTATAAAATTTAACATCTTAAGACCTCAGCAAAATACTATACGTATGTTCTAACTTTTCATACAAATATATACTAAAAAAGTATGTTATGCAAAGTATTTTTTTAAAAATTATGTTTAATAGTTACCGAGAGACAAGCCTTAAGCTCCAAAAATAATTTTTTTTATACTATAAATGCAAAAAAAAGGCCGCATCACTTATTTTTAGTTAGCAGTTTATTATTTTAACATTGTTTTCAATGTGAAATGCCTTTAAAAATAACTGTACTAAAAGAACTTTTTGAAAAGTTTAAAGAAAGAGCTTGTTTAAAGTTATTTTTAAAGACTATCTAATATCTTATTGAATCCCGTTTAACCTTTTTTTTTATAGAAATAAATGACCAATACCTGTAATCAGAGGCTGAAAACTGTTTTTTTTTTAATCTTCTTATATAGGAAAAGGTCAATTTCGAAACTAATTAATATGTTAATTGTTTGTTGGGAGGTATTAAAAAATGTCCCTGAACTTGGAACAAAGGTCACAAGATGTTGTTAATAGTTTTTAATTGAATTAGCGGTAACTAAATACATTAAAATTTCAATTGATAGGAGAAAACATCATCCCTGGAGACAAAAGTGTATCTATCCACCTGATAGTAGAACCTCGATTATCCGCTGCTTTTTAACCGGAATTCTCAGTTAACCGATCTATCGTCAATGAGCCAGCATCGAAAAATAAAACTATGTTCTTTTTTAACTTCCTCGATTAAATAATCGGGAATCTTCGGTGATTTTGAAATCGGAATTATCCGGTGGATTCTGAAATTAGAATTCTCTACCAAATCACAAATCAGGAAATTATTGGGTTTTAGGAAATAACGGGAAACTGTGGTGATTTTAAGATAGCAAAAATTCTACAATAAAAAAACGTAAAAGCAAATTCCAGGCAATCATTATACCTCCTCCATATCTATATACTATAAAATAAAAAATAAGCACTTTTCCCAGAACTCCGCTCAGAAATCAGGGCAAACGGAGGCCCCCACTTTATGGGGCCCCCAAATTTTCTTCAGGAGCAATTTAAGCTCAATATAACTGTCCCCAAATTAAACATTTTTACATGAAATCTGCACACACAAAAGTTAAATTCATGAACAAAAGCTGACTATGAAATTGTGTTTAAACTCAAAATTAATCAATTCACAAAAAATATTTATTTTTGGGGGATTACGCATGCTTTCCAACCAAATTACTTCGGCTATTTGTTTTTTTTGGTAAGCACTGAAATATATAGAAAAATACACACGAATATTTTAGGGAGGTATGTTTGGGGGCCACCAAATTTGCTTTCCAAAGTTGTAAGTAGGCCCGTGCAAATAATGTTACGTAGATTTTCTTTTCCATGACGCAAGAAAAAAAACACTTCTCCATTCCGTTTGGTATCAGAAGAAGACTTCATTTCCATATCAGGCGCACCTGAGCACTTATCAAACCTCTAATCCCTCGTCGATGACATGCCACAATGAATGAAGACATCCACCTTTACGACAAAAGGTCTTGGGGTGAAAAAAGAACAAGAATTTCTTTTATACCTACTCCCCCGTAAGATATCCATATACCTTAGATCAGGGGTTCCCAACCGGTGGTACGTGTACCACTGGTGGTACGCGGGAATATTTCGGGTGGTACGCGTGACTGATGTGAGCAACATGATGCTATCAATAGTTTCTGTGCGCATATGAGCGCGCTAACATATTACTCATAATTTTAAACATTAATATTATTTTAAAGAGAGATCTTTAACTTCTGGGTCGGATTTTGCTGAGTTTGTACTAATTTTTATTGGTACCTATGGACATAAAACAAAACTGTAAATTAATACAATTTTAATCTAACCATTAAATATGAAGTTTTCTCAGACAGGAATTTAACTGAAAAAGCATACACTTTTAGAAGAGTAAATATTATACGTTTATTAAAATATTTAGGTCTGGTGGCACGCTAAAATTTCTCAAAAATTCAAGTGGTACGCAGGTGCAAAAAATTTGGGAACCCCTGCCTTAGATAACTTTTTGGTTAATTTTTGAGATAGACTTTTAAAACTTTGTGAGAAGATCAGGCACATAAAAACTTACAAAAAAAAAATACTTAATGCAATAAAAATATACAGTATTAATTTATAAATTAATTTGCAATTAGTTAATTTGAGTGTGCGAAATTGTGAGCAACTTGACGACATTTCAAATGACTTGTTTTACATAATTTTTGCAGAAAAAAAACAACAGTAAATATCCATGCATATGTTCGTGTAAAATTTAAGCTCTAGTCAAAGTAGTTAATAAAGGGAAGTAGTAGAAGTAGTCAGGACCTATATGATATATCATTATGAATTTTTTTATAGTTAGTTCCTTACATATAGCTCTTTGATTTACACTGAGGATATCCCAAAGTATAAAAAAATACTTTAACAGTGTTTTTTTAATATGTATTAAAAAACAAAAAAAAAATGGCATTTGAAGTATATAACTCTTTTTGAGCAGAGATAATTAAAATTCCTCAGTTTAAATCAAAGAGCTATTAAAGGGGAAGAAATAATAAAACAAAACATGTTGACATCTTTTATAGTTCCTGAAAAAAAAATCCTAACCGTTTAAAAACCTAAAATTTCAGGAAACGCAAAAGAAAATTAAGGTATAGGTAAGAACTAATATACAGATTAGGTTCGATTTCCGGGTAAGACTTGGTTGTAAATTGTAATTATATCAAGTCTTGCAATTCTTATATTAGTCTGTGTTGTGTGTCATAATAAACTATAATCAGGAAATCAGGGACTTTCTAGGAACAACCCTGTTACAGTTACAAGCACAACCTATTTTGGGGGCCCCTTTACGAAAATTTTTATGTATGATTTCCAATAATGATGGTGCTATATGACCCATGAATAAAATGTTTGCTACAATTTTATAGGGTTCCTTACAAACATCGATCATAACAATAACGTTAGGTCAATTACTCACTTAAAATTGAGCAAATCAACAAAGTGGAGTATCCGAATACTGATATTTGGGGGATTTACAGCATTTAGCATTATAGAAACTGAAATTTAGGGGTTACTAAAATTTGGGGGCCCTAGGCCCGGGCCTAACAGGCCTTATGGAAGAGCAGACCCTGACTATAATAACAATTCCGTAAAAGAAACCCAAACTTTTTATGCGCCAGGTAATACACAAATACCTAATAACAAGCGAGTCGGCCGTGGACAAGCCAGATAAACTCTCAGCAAGAAATATGACCTTGACATCATTCATCCCCGTTCCCTGTTGTCACCTTGTTGTAGACAACATTTGTTACACTACTCCCCTCCTTGCCGAGCACCCCCCCCCCCCCCCCTTTAAAAACTTACACATAAAGAATATCTCCTGCAGAATGACAAATAACACCTCGCTCAAGCACACTAAAAGGGGTTTTCGAACAAAAAAAATATTCGTTCCATTCGTGGCTATTGGAGTGTAACTTTCTTTTCAGGCCTTTGTGCGCAGTTGAATGGGGAAGCTGAGTTGTTGGCTTTTTATTATTTGGATGTTTTCAGCGTTGTATTGCTGATAATCCGGATTATGGTGGGATGATGGCCTGAACTAATGTAGTTCTTGTAGGGGTAATTTGTTGGAACTGGTTATGGGCAATTTCATGGAGCGAATGAATTAAAACCACCTGAAGAATACAGACGGATAAACCCGTCAAGATACTGCAAGTTTTTCAAGCAACACATATAACCATGAATATGCATTAAAAATTTATTAATTTTATGATTTTATGATTTTATTTTAAAATATTGACTTCGTTTGAACATGTATTTTTTTAAACTTAAAATATGAATTTTAAATTGAGAGAACTGAATTCAATTAGGGTATGGTTGATTAATAAAATATAAAGCTTTCTACGGCTCGTAATATCACAACTTTATAAAACACTAACTTTTAGGACCCTTCTATGAAAAAGATTGCCGACCACTGATTTAAGATGATACCCAAAAGAATTTATCCCTTTATTTAATACTACAACATAATTTCAAGAAAGTAAATAAAATTTAGATATTATATAATTATATTCTTTTAAGCTACTAATTTACAAAAGTCTCACTAGATCCGTCCTTACTTATGCATCAGAGACTTAGGCAATGACTCTATGAGATGAAGAGACTGGGTATTTTTGAGAGGAAAGTTTTGCGCTGCGTACTTAAAGAGTCCAGGTAAACGGAATATATCAAATAAGGGTCCATATAAACGGAATATATCAAATAAGATCTAACTCGGAACTTCGCAAAATTTACACACAAATGGATATAGTCAGGTTTGTAAAATTACAGAGCCTAAAATGGGACCTGACCAGAATGCAATATGAGAGTTGCTGCAAAAAAATATTTCTGGAATAACTCGCAGCCTTCCCCCATAAAATGGATTGACTGTCATGAAAGAGACTTGAACACCATAAAAGCCAGTACCAACTGGAGAACAATCGCTAAGGACAGATTTGGCTGCTAGAGAAACCCAGGGCTGTCGTGCAATTTAATTGAATGAATTATATTTCTTTATCCCTTGCAAAAACAAAATTAATGTATAAATTAACTTTTTTTAAAGAAAGTTCAAAAGTAGTCAAATTTCAATTTAAAAAAGAAGTAGAGAAACCTACCCGAAGCACAATATTTTCCCATGTAGCCTTTAGGACATTGACATATTCCATGTTGGTTGCATCTTCCACCGTTGGCGCACTTTTTGTCACATTCTGGGTCAGGACCTGAAGAAAAATAATGTATTAAGTCTTAGAAACACTCAACAGTACAACTTTGGTAACTTTTAAACTACATTTCAATCAAAAGATTTATTCAACTGTTAAAAGTAAAATTTGTAGCTTATAAATTTTGCTGTAGAGGTCAATATGTGCTTGAAGGATCAATGTTTTAAGAAAGAACTAGCTAGCATAAAAATTGCTATGTGTCCTCTCTTGAAAAACTTGTACTCATACAACACAAGTGGAACACAAGTATTGTGTAAAAATGGCAGCATTTCACTATTGTGCTATTTCATTACGAGAAATGTGTTAATGACATACGAGCATACAGTAGTGGCCAAAAGTGTGGACACTTTTTGAAAGTTTCATGTGTTTCAACTGTTACCTGTGGGCTTGCATTTACTAAATTTTGCTTAAATACAAACATTTAAATACTAAGTTGAAGGTAATTTAATGTAGAATTTCATTAAAAAAACAGAATTAAAGTATCTGTATTATAGATAAAGTTATGCTCATTTTAGTTGAACAAACAAGCACAATCAATGGATTCTCTTATGCTGAAATTGTAATAAAAGTTGGTGGTTCAATAACTTGCAAAACTAAGACAGATCATACCATTAGTTGCATAACTTATTTGTAATACAGATATTGTAATACTGTATGTATTTTTAATTCTACATTAAATTAATTTGATGATGATGATGTTGTGTCCATGGATATAGATTATATGGGACCAAAGGCCTCATAAACTGCTTCAGAGATCTGCAGACAGTGGTCCTCATAAAGATTAAATTACTTTTAATTTGTTATACAATTGTTTAATTTGATATGCAATTAATATATTCTGTAATCACACAAAATTGAAAAATATGAAACTTCAAAAAAATGTCCACAATTTTGGCCACTACTGTAGATTCAACACAACTAACTATCGCTAGAGGAGACGATTATTATATCCATGAGTGGTTGACAAACAAACTGTAATCTATTTTTTACTATGTTTTGCAGAATTATAAAATTCATTTTTAAGTATCATTAAATGATTTTTTAAGCTTTAGTACTGTCATTCAAAACATTACAGAGCAGATACAGAACTACATTTCTTTGAAAGAAAAACAGTGCGCTGTCCCTTCAACACAATTGAAAGGTACAGAGGAAGAACCGCTTGATTTCTTTAGAGTCTCTCCGTAATTGTGACATTGGCAACGGGAAACCGGTTTTTCTTTCTGTTTTTTTATTCGCGGTACAAACGTGTGACTCGTATCCACTGATCTCTGGCGTGAATCAGGGTTGCCGCGAAAGATAAACAAAGCAAGTAACCTGTTTATTTGCACCAGTCTAGGCGGTTTCTCGCTATCCTCCCCAAAGAGGCTATTAAAGAAAGCCTTCTACGAAATAAAGCGTTTCTTCCGATTATTTAGCCGGAATACATTTTATCGATTGTTTCATCAAAAATTGCGATAACTGGCAAACAAAAACACTATTTTTGTATTGAAATTTTCCGGGTGTATATGAAAACAATAAAAACATGGTGTCTACCAGATTTGTCAAATCTAATTTCTTGACCTTTTCAGGACCTTTTTAGAACATTTCTTGACCTCTTTCAGAAACTTTTACAACCGTTTAAATGATTAATCCGTTAAAGAAACAATTACAAAGACAAACCGTAATATAATACTTGATGCAAATTCAAGCCCCTATAGCATTCTACACTTATTAGAGAAAAAAAAATTAACACTTTTCAAGGACTTTCCCAGAAAAATTAAGGACTAGAAAATACTAGCAATATAAAATCTGGAGAAAATTTGTCTTTTTTGACATTTTTTTTAAATTTCGTGACCTTTGCTCTAATTTCCTGACTTTTTGTGGACTTTCTTGACCATTTTTTTGATTTCATGACCTTTGCTCTAATTTCCTGACTTTTTGTGGACTTTCTTGGCCGTTTTTTGATTTCATGACCTTTTCTTTACTTCCTTGACCGGTAGACACCAAAATTTCTTTAAAAATAAACCCCAAAATTCTCATATTTACCGTGATCCCCACACTGTTTCTTAAGCTTCAGCCGCAGTGGCGTTCCCGGCAGGTACGCCCCCCGGTCGTTCTCGATTTTGAGGCTGATCCCGAACGACGCTATCCCGCTCTGGTTCTTGTGGCATGGCAGGATGACCTGGAAAATCCTGGATTTCCTGGGGACTTTCCCCTTGGTGTCGATGGAGATGAGGGGGTCGCTGAGGATGGTCTCGTTGAAAGACTTGAGTTGATCGAAGTCGTAGTAGTACTGGAATGAGAATGAGAGGAATTATTTAAATAATACAGCAACCCCTCGTTATATCGCGCTTGACTGCACTCTTAAAACAAAAGAGTGAAATCCACTCCAGTTGGAGAAGTGCATTTTCGAGACCGTAAAGGCATGCATATTTACTCAGACTGAGTTAAAATCACTCGTTTGGAGTGATCCTGTCGGAGGTTTAACACACAAAGGATCCACTCCAAAATTAGAAGTGCCTTTTCCAGTCTGGAGGAGTGAAATCCACTCAGACTGATTTAAATTAGGAGGTTTTGTTTTAAGAGTGTGGAGACAAGCAAAAAACCGCGATATAACAGAATGCGCGATATAACGAATGACTTGATAAATATTATATTTTTGATGTATTTATGCTCAAAACCATTTTTTTTAACTGAAGCCCAGTATGTATGTGAAAGATAAAATTAAATCATATTAAATAATTTAACTACTCTAAAAAAGAAATAAATCGAAAGGACTTATTAACTGTTATAAACATTACACATTATTGTACAGGTAACATTATAAAATGTCATTTATTTTCTAGTAAAAAATTCATATAAAGTTAGCTACTTTAATATTTCTCGTTAAAACCTGTTTTCCGGCAAATATCAGCTAAATAAAGTTTATTAACCAATCTCACCAATATTAGATAAATTTAGCACCCAATATTAAAATAGACTTTAAGGAAAATACACATTAAAAATAATATTAATAAAAAGGGGGGAAATTGGAAGACATGATACAATGCGCGATATATCCGATTGCGCTATGTGAATTCTCTCAGACCAAAATAATATTATTGTGTAAAAATGTTCATTCTTTGCATGGCAAAGATAATTTTGTTCATTTTCCCAATAAGTGCTCCTTTGCATTTTCTTGCTATTCTAAAATTATTTTTTAGTGAATTTTTCTTAATTAAAATCGAAAGTTTATTTTAATTACTTATTTATTATCTTTTTTGTCAAAAAAAATTATTGGCTAAATTAAAACATTTATTGAGATCTCATATTGAAATTATAATATGATCGTCGAAATTGGTAGCGCAAACCACCACTTGATGGCTGTACCACGAGTATGAAATGACGTTTATTTCTCGAGGTTGCCGAGTTTATAAATGAACAACTAGTGGTAATAAGCTGCCTACTGGAAAACAAGAATTTTTTTTTAAGTAGTAGAGTAGTCTAATTTTGCGTCACTTTAATACTGACACAAATTCTTATGGTAAGAGCCTAAACCGACCTTAAGTTTGCAGTATACAAATGTTCTACGAGAAAAAGGGTAAATAGTTCTCATTTTTGAGTGCGAGAATCTAATACAAAAAGGTATTTCACATTCAATAAACAAATTTATTTGTTATTTCAAGACATAAATTTATTATTTTTATTAGTTTAGCTTCAGTTAGAGTGTTATTTTAATTATTTTTTTCCTTCGATTTTGACGTAACAGGGCGCACGAATATCAGGGTCGAAAGGAGCAGCCAATCAGAGTACGCGAAATTGCGGCGCCAGCCGGGTTGTTTACCCAGTTTCCTCCGCTCAGTACATTTCTCTGCTGCAAACTTAAGCTCGGTTTTGGTATATTAAATATATAGCTCTCCATACCTTTCAAATAAAGGAAGAAAAATATTACCTTTATATAATTATCTTTTTTAGACCTGATGAATTGAATGAAATTTGTGTGTGTGAAAGAGAGGAAGGTACGGACAGGCTAACAAACACCCCCATAATGTCAGTTACCTAAATCCCTTTTCTTTATTCTGAACCCATTAAGACCCTTTCAGGTGGCGCTAATTTAAGGTTATGAGACTAAAATGTTAAGAGTTTTACAGGAAAAGTTGCCTTAAAAACAGCATCAATGCCCTTGGGTCAGTTGAAATGTACACTGTTGAATACAACGGAGAAATTTTTTAATTGAAAAGTTGATTTATTAAAAATTGCGAATTTTTTTTAAAAGTGTCCCTAAATAGGAAAGCCAGGCATTAATGGGTTAAAAAGAGAAAAATAGGCCGAAAACATTATAATTAATCCTTCGAGCATAACCGTCAAATTTACCTTCTGGTCTCCAGCTTTCCACGTGAAGTTAACTTTTACTACTTCTGCTGGAATGATGGGCAAGTACTTCTCGAAGTTTGGGTCAAGGATGTAGGGAAGGACTACTCCGTCGGCAATGGCGTATATTTCCATCGGAAAATCTAAGAGGTTTAAACATACCTGATTAAAAGTGGGACACAATTCAAGGAACAAATAAAGGTGAAAACGGTCTGGAAAAGATCTTAGCGGTCAAATCCAAATTTCAAGATGAGATGGGGAAAACTTACTGCTTCCTGAAAGAAAAAGAAAATAATATGTAATTTTTTTTATTGACTTTAATCGCATAAAATGTTTTTGTAAATATACAAGAAAAAATTTATAACATGTATTTTTAAACTAAAGCAGTAATATGCTCAAATACCGAAGTTATGCTTGTAAATGGCTGCTTGGTGATTGAGAAGCATGATTTCGAATTGTTCAAAAGGACGTTAAATGATTTTTTTTTATATTTTTCGATGGAAAACCTGGCACCTATTCAAAAAGCGAAGGAAACTTGAAAGAGCCGGGAAAATACCTGGTATATATGTTGCAAATTACGGTATTTTTTTACAATTCAGAGTAGAAGAGAATAGCTAAAATATTCCCGATAATTGGGATTATTAATGTAAATGTACGTACATCGTATATTTTAATTGCGTAAAAGCCAACCTTATTCTTACCCCAAACGTTTCTTTATACCCAAAGAACAGGTTTCAGGTTCAGGGCCCTACGAACATCCAGCTACAAGACACAATAGCCAATACTCGAATCAAATGTCTCAGTCAACAATTTCAAGGGATAATGAATAGTTTCGCCGTGAAAAGAGTTAATCACCGACGCCTCTTCATCTTGAAAATAAGGAGAATCGAGATAAATAGCAATCAGCCAGCTTGTTGACTTGTAACACGTGCCGTCGAGCGAGGGGTATTGTCAGCGTCAGACTTGCAGACGTTTCGTTCTGGTTGTCAAATCCTCCGCCGAACCCAACAATCGTTCCCTGTCTGGGGATAAGAAAGATGTCTCTGGGGATTTTATTTTTTGTTGCTTTCTTCACGGAACTGCGTTATATTACTGTGAGGCTTGAACTTTCAATGCAGGAGAAGCCCAGGCTTCAAACGCATTACGTTGCCCACTAATGCAAAACTAATTTACTCAGTCGTGAGAAAAAGATGACATTTCATAGTGTACACTCTTAAAACAAACACTCCTAATTTAACTCAGTCTGAGTGTATTTCACTCCTCCAGACTGGAAAATGCACTTCTCCTTTTGGAGTGGATCCTTTGTGTGTTAAACCTCCGACAGGATCACTCCAAACGAGTGATTTTAACTCACTCTGAGTAAATATGCATGCCTTTGTCGAAAATGCACTTCTCCAACTGGAGTGGATTTCACTCTTTTGTTTTAAGAGTGTATACAGTTTAGTTTGTTGTTCACTCTCTAGTAAAAACAGTTAAAGTGGAAGAGCGTGCTAAGCGACAAAAAGGTGAAAACTTGAAAATAAGCTTTTTAAGTTTTTCGTTTGCACTCAGATCTGTGGTAAACGGAACTTGTAAAGCGTCAAAAATATACTTTACTTAAAGTTTATGAAAAAGTGGAAATTCGTTATCGTTAAAGTCAAAGAAGTTAGTATTATGTTCCATTGACACAAAAATCTAAATTTTTCAAAAATGCCACTTAGCACGTTCTTCCACTAAGCTCTTCAATTCTGCAAATAGTCTTCCATTAATTTTTTTTTCAAACTTTATAACGAAAAATGATGGAAAAAGTTCAAACAATATTGAACTTTTCCCGTCATTTTTTCAAACACTAATATATATGAAGTACCTTATTTAATAAGAAAAGTCTAGTAGAGCAAGTAACAAAGATAAATTTAGTCAAATATATAGAAACATTCCTTCATGGCATAGGGATACGCAAGTGTTTCTCGTGAATGGACATTATTTTTATCGATTGATTTTTTTTGGTGAAAACTGCGTTGAACAGATCTTTAGTGTGTTGAAATCATGGAGTTACTATCACTATAAGCTCTATGCAATAAAAAAATAAGAGAGAAAGAAAAAACTTCAATTTTCATTTTCAACAATAAATAAGAAAAGAAAATATTTCGAGGCATAATTAAGTTATTTCTTATACAATACACGAACACCAAAATCAAAGTGGTATTTTAAAAATAGTTTAAAATATTATAATATATTCATAGCATGCCTAACAGAAAATGCAAAGTAAAAAATACTATTCACCAAAACTATATCCTCCCAATATTCAAAATGTCATTTCGAAATTTGCTGTATAACTTATTTGACAGCTCCTATCTCAAAAGCATACACCATTTGAATATTTAAGCTTTAATCTTCCTCAAACAGTTAAGATACGCATCTGAATCCGATAACCAGACTGACAGTAATGCGCAAATGAGAGTTGTTAAAAAAAATTCAACAAGATCCACCCTAAAAAAAAGTACTTCAGACAGAAAAAAAAAAACGAAAAGAAAACTGGAAACTTCTTTGGCGACATCCTTGGCGGCTTTTCATCCCATCCTTTAAATTACGACAACCTTGTTTGAAAAGTTGTGGTGTAAAGATAAATATAGCTTATAGGCGAGGTTGGATCGCACCTCAGTTTTTTTCCCTCTCTCTTACCTGATGAAATTGGATGATAAGCTAAGGTAAAGCCGAATCCATTTTAGAGTGACGAAAAAATGCATCTGTAACTTTTCACCGAAGGCTTTTTGGAAAAACATTTTGTTCATTAGTCCGCCTTTTTGCTTTGTTTTTACCTGCCCGGCCTTTAGAACTGACCGATTTTTATGGTGTTTACATTGGGATATCGTGATATTATATTGGGAAATGCCAAGATGTTTTTTTCCCGATCAGATTCTTCAGTTATTTTTTCAATGTTAGCTATGTTGAGATCTTCTGCCGGTCTGACTAAGATTGAATTTCTTTTCTATATCTGCAAACAAACATTTGTTGTTTCCAAGAAGAAACTTTGAATCCATTTTGACCAAGATATTTTGCACTGCGCTATAAATTAATAATACGAACTCAATAAATATTATTTTGAACTACATGCTAAAATTTTTCCTCAATGACTATTAGGTTCTTTTGTTAAACATCTGCAAGATTTCTAATTGAAGTATTCCCAACTACTGCATTAGCAACAAAGCCTGTTCTTAGATTTGAATAACCATTGCATTAAGAATTGTTGTTGTCTTGGCCGTTTTTCGCCTGAGTTCCCCGATAGGAGTTAAAATTATATGCTATGAAAGAGGGCGAATGCAAACGCAGATACAATGCATTTTGTTATACAAACATCCATACGCTTACAAAGCGGAATTGAAACCCCGGCAACTTGATTTTAATCCAGTCGCGTGGTTTACTATGTCATGAAAGTGGCGCCTCACCTACCGATTAATTTGAACCAACCAGCCTATTTTTTTGCTAAATTAAAAAATGCACAAAAAAACCCCAAAGTATGTTTTCACCAGAATTCTATACAATATTGCAATTTCGTATTTTTTGAGACCGTAAACATACTTCAAATGCCCCGAGAATTTTTCTGAGATAACAGTGTAAGTGTAGTGAAATATCACATTTACAATGGTCCTAAACACATAGTTAGTAAAATTTTTCAGAAGTAAAATATTTTTGTAACACTTATCGAACGCTTTTTATTAAAAAAAAATTGAAGATTTTTTTAAATAAATGTTGAAAAAAGTAGATTATGCCTAATTTTCTCTTAATACCGTTTTTACACAATTTAGTGGCCCTCTTGAAGTCTATACACTCGTGAGCTCGTTTGCCCAGTCGGAAATCAGGTTCTGGTTCCAAATACAATGCCAAAAAAAATTATGATGCATACTTTTTATCAACCATCATACATACAGGGCCTGATTTCCTGCAGGGCAAACGGTGCACGTGCCCAATGACCCCATTTTAAGCCCCCCTCCCCAAATTTTCTTCATGAACATTTATGCTCAATACAACTGCCTCAAATTTTTTACTCGGACGTAAACAAAAAATTAAACTCATGAACAAAAGTTTACTATGAAATTGTGTCTAAACTATGAATTAATCAATTAAAAATATAGTTATTTAGGGGGGATTAAGCATGCTCTCCAAGCGAATTACTTCGGCTGTATTTTCGGTAAGATAGTAAAATACGCGCTAATATTTTATCGAGGTATGTTTTGGGGCCCCCAAATTTGCTCGTGCCCTGGGCCCCTAAATAAGTAAGTCGGGCTCTGCATACATAGATACTTTTTTCTGGCATAACCATTGAATCAAAACTTTCAAAAGCTCCAACTTCTACAATACAAATCCCCGGGCAACCGATACCAGTACCAGATAGAGCCATCAGCCTTCCCCCATCCACCCCCAGGTAAAAAGGCTTAATGAAGCGGTACACTCCAGGGGTCGACGAGGGACCAGGGGTGCATTAGCCTGCATTTAGCGGTTGACAGCAAGCAATGAAGTACGAAGTTACCACAACATAGTAATCTTTTATGGGCCCTTGAAGATCGTGTGCCAAGCTCCAAGGGCAGGGGATTCAGGTTTGGGTTAGTTTGGCAGAGTGGTTAGGTGTTGTTGGAAATGTGTTGATCTAAATGATGCCGTGATTTTGAAATATAAATCTAGGAGTTTCTAAAAATGTTGCACGGAGATATTTAACTTAAAATGCCTACATCCTTCCTTCATATTTTTACTGGATAATTACTGAGTGAGGACTAGTATAATATTATTAAACATTTACCTGCAAGGAAATACATTTTACAAGAGGTGGCACAGAATTTCATAATACGAGTTATAATATGAATAATGTGGATATTTTGTATTAAAAGTCTCAGATTGAAAATCTTGAGTAATGGTCTTGATGGTTTGCACCATCAGAAAACGATCCCGTCGGAGAAGTCTCAAGTTCAATAATTGGGGTAAATATGCTGGATAAAATTAATTTAAATTAAGTAATGGTGGGACAAACTTCCAAGAATTAAATTGCTACACTACTAATCCAGGCATGCCGATCAATCTCCAGGGCTCCAGAAAAACAAAATCGCTTTCTAAGATTTCTATGAGGGAAGTAGAATTTTTATTTTTAATCCAAAACAACTGTCATGCTCAGGTCCTGTTCTTCTATATGGCCCGTTAGGCCCGGGGCTAGGGCCCCAAATTTTAGGGGCTCAAAATTTTAATTTTTATTATGCTAAATGCTGTAAATCCCTAAAATATCAGTTAACTAAAAAAAAATCTGATACCCCAAATTGTCTTTTCATTAATTTTGACTGCGAAATTGATCTAACGTGATTGTTATGATCGATGTTTATAAGGAAGCCTGTAAATTTATAGCAAAATTTTTATACATAGGTCATATTAGCATAATCATTACTAGAAATCATATACATAATATTTTCGTAAAGGGGCCCCCAATATAGGTTGTGCCAATAGTCTGAGATTTCCTAGAACAGGCCCTGCTTAAAAAGAGCAAGTCGACAATATCAAACCCTTATTTAATTTCACACCCCTGGATCAGGGACGCTTTTTACACTACCCAGTTCCCCACGTCATGCCCCCCTATAACTACTTTCTCACAGAAGCAAGTTTCTTTCGTGATTATTATTTATTTATTATCATTTGGTCGTAGACAGATCCTGGTCCCAGCCTCCTTTCAGGGCGAGTGAAAAGAGGGGTGCATTTTAAAACGGAATGTCTTCTTCGAAAATGGTTTCTTTGCATATCTTCTTTATCTGCCGACGAACCTGTTCAACTTACGTGATCTTGTTGAGTTTGGCGGCTTTTGGCGCTGAAGATTTCCGCGCTTGATTGTTTAAATAGAGGCGTGTTAGTTTGAGAAATAAAGTATGTAGAAAAATAAGTAGTGTTTGATTTATATTTAAACTAAAAAATAATTTAACTATCAGTGTGCTGAATACTCAAGATCTTGCTCGTTTGGCGGCTTTTTGGCGTTGAAGATTTCGCGCTTGATTGTTTAAATAAAGGCGTGTTAGTTTAAGAGAAAAAAAACTAAATAAGATGTGTTTGATTAATACAGTTCATGTAAACCAATAAGAATTCAACTACCAGTATGCTAAATGCGCATTCGAAATAGCTTTTAAATAAAACGCAAGAAAAAAATATTTAGAATGGTTTATGATTGCAGGTTAGGTTTATGATTACAGGTTACAGAAACTGTGTTTGGATTCGCCTCTCTATTTGATGCTCTGACTAGAGACGCGTAAACAAAAAAATAGTAAACTAACAGTAAACTGAATGCAGAATATATTTGGGAAAAATAGTGAAATGTGGTAAAATAATTTTGAATGGTGAAAGATTATAGGTTTGGAAAGCGTCCAATATTTTCGCGCTTGGTTTAAATAGAGGTGTGAAAATTTAAGAAAAGAAAAAACGTGAAAAAAATAACAAAAGATGAGTTTGATTTATATTTACTGTAAACCAAAATTATTTAGATATCATATTAGCGTGCTGAATGCCCAGCCATTCGAAATGGCTTATAATTCGCAAGAAAAATTATATGGAATGGTTTACGATTACAGGCTATACAAGCGCGGTTTTCGGTTTACTGATCGCCACTCCATTTAATGCGTTGAGTAGAGACGTGTAAACAAAAAAAAAAGCAAAATAAATGTGAGCTGAAAGCAAAATATATTATTTGCGAAAAATAGTTTAAGCTGGTTAAAAATAAATGGTGGCTATGAAATCAGCCAACAATCGGTAGTGGAAAGCGTTGAATATTTTCTTGATTGATTGTTTAAGGGGAGGCCGTGTTTTTTTTTATCTCTAATGGTTGGTTTATATTAAGGATTTTTTAAAATAAAAAATATGTTTTTAGTTTGCTGTTCTCTATTTAGTGGTTTAAATTCAACCAGCAATAAAACGCCATTAAAATGATTTTAAAAAAGGTTACTCGAATGACAACAGACAACGAAACACGTTTGCTTTAATTGTTAAAACTTCAAAGATTATGTCTACAATAAGTAAATCAATAAATATTGTTGATTGTTATTACCTATCCAATGTTTTATAATAATGAATATTAAACAAACAATGAGCACATTACAGTAGTAGATAGCATTAGTACGTGCAATTAAGAACGCAATGTAAATAATTTCGATGGTTAATGATTACCATTTGCGTCTAAATGTATTGAAATTGATTGTTTTAATTTTAGACGTGTTGGTGAAAAAGAACAAAAAAAAAATATGGGTAAGGAAATCAAGTGAGATGGTCGTGGTTTACTGAAACTTCAATGTATTATCCCTAAACCTACTTCCAATTGATATGGAATTTCACAGATTATATGATATTTTAGAAATCTTAAAAACCCATGATTTATTTTTCTTTGTGGTTTTTAAGGTAAATATTTTTATAACCTCAAACCTTTATAACATCACCTGAATTACCTAATAGCATTTTTTTTAAGTCAACTAGTACTTTTTTTTCTCATTTTTGCACTAACGTTCTACATATTGTTAGTGCAAGCAATTTTGCTGCTAACTCAAAAATGACAAAAAGGGGACTTGGTTCACTTGTATCTTGAACCAATCTCTATCTTGGAAACAATTTACTTCTTTTCCATGGAGATTTAAAGGATAGATTAATCAATAATAAGCTCTATGCAAAATGTTTTTAAAAAATTAAATTGCTGAAAAAAAATAAGAATTTACTTTGAAATTAAAAAAAAAATCAATATGTACAACATTAAAGATGTTATTTGCATATTCACGATTTAAAAATAATAATAAAATAATAATAATCACCATTTGGTTGCATAATAATTTGTAAGTTAATAACTAAAATATTATTATCGAATAAAAAACTATCAGGCAAATTGGAATACTTAAAGCCGTTTTTTAGCACATTAAAAATAACGGTAATTACGTAACTAAAATATGAATATTAGACATTTAAATGGATACCAAATAAAACTAAGTTTTGTATACTTAATTCATCTAAACACGGACAGTAATTACAGTCCACGGCCAAATCCTTTCAAGCTATCTGTCACGAATTGTTGCAAGAATGCATTGACGATATCTCAACAAAAAGAGATTCCCGGGAGCACCAAGCCAGTCTGCAATGTCTAAGACGTAAATCATCCAATTAATTATCGCTTTTTACCTTAGACGAAGTTAAAGAAGTAATGAAATATCAGTTGTACCTGTTCTATGACATGAACGTAACAAGCTGTTCTTAGTTTATCAAAAAGTTAAAATGAAAAATTTTAGTAAAATTTTTAAAAAAATACTATTTTACACATGAGTTAGGAATATGTTATTTGTTTTAACATTGTTTTTAATGCAAAATGCATTAAAACTTAACTATTAAAAAAACTTTTTGAAAAGTTTAAATTAAGAACTAGTTTAAAGTTATTTTTTAAGATCTCTAATATCGTATTGACAAGCGTTCAACTTCATTTCTTTATAGAAATAAATGACAGAAGGACTGATTTTCAGATTTTCTTCTACCGGACCAGGTCAATTTAGAAGTGTTAATTGTTTGTGGGAAGGTAGAAAAAAAAATTCCCCGAATGGGGACCCCAGGCAAGATGATATAGATTAGGAAGAAATAAGAAACTTCACGGATTCCCTCAGAAAGTACAAGAACACAACACAACCGTTCTCCCAGACGAACCCTGTCGTCCCGTCCCTCGTTTACCTGTCACTTCCTCAAGTGGGCAAGGTGTTAAAAACGCGATTTCACAGATGAGGAGGCCTTGAGCATGACTCCACGACAAGGTCGGTCAGTCAAGAACCGGCCTTTTGACATCCCCAGACGGACAAAAAGTGAAAGGCACGATGCAAAAAACTAAAGATCTGCTTCTCCGAAACACGGCTGGCCAAGTCAAGGATCGACCTATGGCCCGATGTATTTAGCAGAGTGTGAAACCGATCATCAGATTTGACTTCCACGCTGGATTGCCAATTGATAGGGTTTTATTCAGGGATTGGCGTAACGTGTTAGTTGTAACAGTTACGAATGTATTTAGCAGTGTGAAACCGATCATCAGATTCGGTTTCACGCTGGATTGCCAATTGATAGGGTTTTATTCAGGGATTGGCGTAACGTGTTACTAGAAACGAATTACGAATGTATTTAGCAGAGTGTGAAACCGATCATCAGATTTGACTTCCACGCTGGACTGCCAATTGATAGGGTTCAGAGATTGGCGTAACGTGTTTGATGTAACAGTTACGAATGTATTTAGCAGTGTGAAACCGATCATCAGATTTGGTTTCACGCTGGATTGCCAATTGATAGGGTTTTATTCAGGGATTGGAGTAAAGTGTTACTAGAAACGAATTACGAATGTATTTAGTAGAGTGTGAAACCGATCATGAGATTTGACTTCACCCTTCAAAGTAGCTGTAATTGTAATTGCAGTGTTTGTTTTTAGCATAAAGTGTGAGACTTTACTATGTCTGTTTATATTTAATATTCGAATTAGCATTCAAAAGTATATCCAAAGTTTCCGTTTTTCCTCATATCAGTTTTCAATAATCAATCCAGAGCGAAAAATGATTTTGTTTGAAAGAGCTTTGCAGGACCCGGAAAAACCTTGTTTTTTTAAAAAGAAAAACCGCACAGGTTTTCAGAAGAAAAAAATTCTAATTCTGGTTAAACAAAACCCTAGTTAAAACCAGGTTATTGCGATTTAAACCGCACTCACACTTTTAACATTTCCACACTATAATACTTTTTTAGAAATGAATCGAATTTGGATAATTGGTGTGTCTTGGATTCAAATTAAACTACCATTAATTTTCAAACTTAACTCTATAATTTTAAGAGAAAATTCATTGCATGACTGTTTAAAGTTACAATCTTCGATTACAACAATCAGTAACTTTAACTACAAAATTAAACACCCCTACAAAAAATCTTCTAACCACAATTGTTTGAGGCTACATTGCAATAAATTAGGTTACTTCAGGGTTTCAGTACCGAGAAAAAATCATATGTGGTTTTGTTTACTATTCGGGGAAACGGTATGCCTAGGATTCAGATGACTACTTTTTTTTTGTTTAGTAAAAGCATTAATAAAAATGCTCTGTGCAAAGAAGATAACACTTGTGATGCTAATTATTCTATCAAATTAATATTAAAAAAACATCAAATAAATTATTTTAGGAACTTACGGGCAAATTTTAAATACAAAAAAAAATACACAAATGTATAAAATTATCATTAGTTAGGTTTGATTTAATAATCTCATTAATGATCAGCAACTTAATAAGATTGAATGATTACTCAACAAATCTAAAAATAAAATAGGTTTTCAAATTATTCTTTTGCACATTCTTAATGATTCGCTACTTTACAATGTCGAACGATTACGCAACAAGCCTGAGAATAAAATATAATAACTGAAACTTATGACCTGACATAATGTCTAAATCTTTGAACATTGTGTCTACATACAAAAAAAATGAGGTTTTCTAATTATTCTTTAGCACATTCTCACAAGCACACCCTGCAATTTCGTCCGATCGTTTCACGGGGAAAGACCTACTGAAATGATTATCGAACCCTCAATCTCCACTTCATTAATCAATAATAAATGCTGCCATTATCATTTATTCATGCTCTCGACTTTTTTTATGTGGTGTTTTTGCCCCAAGACCAGTTTTTCGCCCGCTAGTGTTGGGGGGCATGAAGAATTATGCACCGTTTGTGAGAAGTTATCGCATGGAGATTAATGAAGAAGAACAAAAAAAAAATTGTTAAAAAAAAGTTCTTCTCGTCAAGATATTTCGCACATGATAAGAAGGTGTTCGTTTAATCGTGATAACCAGTCCTGATTTATGTTACTAGTATGAGAAAACAAAATTTTAGCAGTATAGTATTCAATGTCTTACGAAATACATATTTTAGAACAATTATTTGCTTAGTTCTATCGGCAAGCTGCGGCCTTTTGGCGATTTTTAGTGGTCCTTTTCAAACACTCAAAATTATAAAATTTCTTTAAAACTTGAAACCATAATTATTTCAAAAACCGCTGAAATTATTTCAAACTGAAACAGCTCACACTCTTAAAACGAACGAGCGATTTTAACTCAGTCTGAGTAATTTTCACTCCTCCAGTCTGGAAAATGCACTTCTCCTTTTGGAGTGGATAATTTGTGTGTTAAACCTCCGACAGGATCACTCCAAACGAGTGATTTTAACTCAGTCTGAGTTAATATTCATTCCTTTCCAGTGTCGAAAATGCACTTCTCCAACTGGAGTGGATTTCACTCTTTTGTTTTAGGAGTGCAGATGTAGATAGATATATTGCCCAATATTAATTCGATACACACACACACACTGATTGTTTGCTTGAACACTTCCAGTTGCCTATTTTTAGGCCTTCCAGAACAGCTTTTACACAGACCCTACAAAACTAAAATTCAATGGAATTTCATTTTATAACCTATGCCAAAAAAAAGATGAAGAACTGTATTATTATTACTTTCAGAACAACGAACGGAGGAGCAGTGTCTTGCAAAATAAACATTCCTGAGAAGAATAAAGACTTAAGTATTACATCACTGGCAAAAAGTCATGGAACTTCCCCATCTAAACAAAATGCTAAAAGACCATTGCGGAAAAAAAAACCCGAACGAAAACAGAGGAGGGAAGCAAACATTTGGATAGCAAAAAAAAGTAAACATGCCTTGTTGGAGAACTTGGGACAAGTAAGTTAGTAGGGGAAAAAAGTTTTCTAAGGTAATGATGCGTAACTGAAAGGTTCTACGATTTACACGTTCGTGGATAAGTATATTACCTGTTTGGACTGCTAAACTTATATACAAAATGGAATGGTTTAGGAACATTCTTCGGAAACAATACTTTGGTATGTCGCGTTATTTACAATTTTTTTATGTGAGTAGAAGTGATCCAAAGCCCTAATTATGCAATGGAAAATGTAAATTAAAGAAATAATGTAAAAATTCAATTATTTTTTTAATTCATTAAATTAATTTACACAAACCAATCGGAAATAACCAACTTTCAATCTTTTAAAAAACATTTTAACTTTCATTAAAGCAAGTTTTAAAACAACTTTTTAACAACTTTCAAAATTTAAAGATTATTAAAAGGAATTGGGAAAAAAATATTTATGAAAAAATTCAGGCAAATTGTTAAAAACAATTTTTGCAGTTTTAAGCAATTGAGTCTGAAATGCAGTTATATAGGCTTCTAGTATTTAACAATTCAGGTTTTAGAATCATGAAATGTGGTTCAAAGCGTACATCATACTAAATAACAGATTGAAATAAAAAAAAATCCATTGTAAATGACTGACTTATTTTAGTTTCATAATTTTAAATGCATTCATAAATAACGTAATTCCGTAATTACTTATCTTCAATTTATTTTATTAATTATGTCATCAAAATATTAAAAAATTGTGTTTCAACTCTTGAGAAATAGATGCCTTGGTTGTTTAACAAAAATAAATTAAACTCTACCCCAACAAACCTTTGAACTATTGCCAACAAGAGGAAGCTGTTTTGCAAACATTGTGCAACACGTTTTACTAATTTGTTTGAAACTAATTCAATTTATTTGTTTACATCATTCAAGACGGAAGTTTTCACGTGTTTTAATATGCATGCGTTTGAGCTATTTATTTAAGGCCATGTCGCACAAATTATTTTATACCTCATACCAAAAGATGTTTCGCAGTCTTAACCTTCAACTACAATGAAACAAACGAAAACTCTTCATGGTTCTGCATAAAAAAAATTAAACGCTATGCATTGTAATTTACATGCAAAATTAAGCATTAATTTAACAGCTGGACCTATGCAAAAGGAACTATTTGCAAAAAAAATTATTCACGCATAATTATTTTTTGCAAAACATGCCATAGATATAACTTTTCTAAATGGTTGAAAATGAAGGATAAATTTCTCTCTTTCTCTACTTGCAAAATTAAATTCTAGGCAATCTAAATAATGAAGAAAAAACAAAATGGCAAACTAATTCAGATGTAAACATAGCTTTTTCTTGAAAAAATTTTGCACAAATGAATTGAATGCTGTTCTTCACTGGAAAACAAGGAATAAATTCCGAAAAACTTTCTCGTATCTTTGCATGAATTCTTGCAAAACTTTTCGAGCATGCAATACCTGCTAACCCACTATTCAAAAGATTATTGGTCGATTATTATTCAAAACAATAAGGCAAATTATTGAAAATATAAAAAAAACATTTTTGCATAAACAGGTGGAAAATATTCTTTAAAATTGATGAAAGAAAGGAGAGGGAGAATTTGATGAAATTTCTTTTGATATCTTTGTCGGATTTAGTGCAAAACTTTTGGAGAATATATTGCAGTATTTTTTTTATCAGAAATATAATCAAGTTATTAAGTTAGTGTTGTTATAGCAAATATTTAGTTTCTGACGATGAAAAGGCGTTTTTTTTTTTTGCATGAAGTTATTACACGTTTCACTTTTCCCCAAAATTCAAAGAACAAGTGCCTGATATTACAACAAAGCAATCTCAAAACAACTGTGCGTGCAAAACTGAAATTTTATTTCTCTTAGGACTATAACCAAATTACTAATGATTGATTGCTAATGTAAACAGAACATGATTTCCTATGATCAAACCATAATTTGATGCAGAAATCCTCAAAATTAAGAGATGAATCCCTGATTTAAAAACAAAACAATCTCAAAACAACTGTGCGTGCAAAACTGAAATTTTATTTCTCTTAGGACTATAACCAAATTACTAATGATTGATTGCTAATGTAAACAGAACATGATTTCCTATGACCAAACCATAATTTGATGCAGAAACCCTCAAAATTAAGAGATGAATCCCTGATTTTAAAACAAAGCAACTGTGCGTGCAATACTGAAATTTTATTTCTCTTAGGACTACAACCAAATAACTAATGATTGATTGCTAATGTAAACAGAACATGATTTCCTATGTTAAACCATAATTTGATGCAGGAACCCCAAAAATTAAGGGATAAATCCCATTTTTTTTAATTAATTAATGCAAAAAATTAATTGCTGTCTTACCTTCTGTCAGGAACTCCTTGACGTCTATCCAGAGAGTGATGTCTCCCCCGGCCGCCGCGGCGCTTTCCTTGGCCGCTTGGGCTAAGAGCGGCCCTAACAACGCGATGAAGAGCACCACACCAACCGTCATCACCTGAACGTTTAAACGCCTGTCCTCACCTGCTTGCCTGTTAAGATCTCTGACGTCACGGAGTCTTGTTCTTGGGGGGAGGCGCGGGGTTGCAGGGTTGGCGAACTTATCGCTGGTTGGGGTAAAGCATTTTTTTTTATTAGTGTTCAGGGTAGGGTACTTAGGTTGAACAGATATTTTCAATATCAATGCAGTAGTGTTAAAGAATCAAAAGAATGAATGACAATTCCACGAATGCATTGCGCTCATTTTTAGAATTGTCTTTCAGTATTGTAATCTACTCAACTCTTGTGATGTGCTGCGAACTAATTAGAATAAATATTTAATCGAAACAAATAAAAGTTAAATTAATAGTTAAGCAAAATATACGAATTTGAACTACCTATTTGATAACTTTTTCGGTTAAAATGCAATAATGCTCTTTATTGCCATTTATAAGAGACTACTGATTGATTGAAAGAATTGAAACTACATAAATGAAGAAATAAAGTAATAGATCTTTCGTTTTATTCTGGTTAGGTTAAGAGTTGTCGAAGGAAAAATCTGCTTTTTATAGTTCTAATGGCGAAATTTTAATCACCATGCAAAAGGACAATGCAAAATGAGAGGGGATCTCTCAGCGTGACCATACATACTGCATTTTGCAGTACAATACTACTTTTTGGGTTTCGACTTGCCTGTTTAAAAGAGTTTTAAATATATATAATAATATCCTGGGTTTTTTTCGTATTTGTTTTAATTTGCACTTCAAAATGCTCTACATTTTGCTTGATGATTAAAAGCATTAGCAGAAAATTTTCTTTTTCGGAAACTCCTTTTTCAAACAGAATAACGTGAGAGAACTATGTCGTTATGCACTTTCATTTCTTTTAATTAGTCAGTTTTCACTCATAAATGGAGGGCATGAACTTCATTACATTGTAACTTAAATAATTATTTAAAAAAATAATTTCAATTTTTTTTTTCTAAAATGCATAAGTGGTCTGCACCATATTACAAGACTGAAACTACAATACTACTTTAAAATGAACATAATCCCAAGGAATTACTTTTTTTTTGTTGTTAACGATATACTGCATTGAAGTTTCAAATATCTGGTCACCCTACTTGAAGAGAGGGTGTATAATTTACCCAATAAGTCTGTGAGCACATGATCAGGCAAAACTATTTTTTACATTGGGTCAGTCATGTTATTTGCATCAGTACCTTTTTGATTTGTCCTTATTCATACACATTATGTGCATTTGATTTTGAGACATATTTATTAACTTAAATAAGATCAACAATGCTATTATCAGGAAAAAAGGATATGTATTATTTCTAATACAGTTACCATTATCTTTTTAAAAAAGATCTTTATTTTTAAAGGATTTCTGGAATTAAACACTGCGTTTGTCAAACACAATTTCTCATACTGAACAATACAGCTTAATTAGAAATCAGAAATATCTTTTAAATTAAAAAAAAATCATATATTTTAAACGTAAAATAAAAAGGAAATCTAAAAATGCCGATGATTGATTTCATCTTTTATATTGAGGCGCTCAAAAATGTATAATTCGGAATTCACCGAACTGAAGTCAGACGGAAATGCAAAAATGCATTAAGAATTTTTCTAAAGACTTCATAATCGTTGCTGTTGGCTGTTCAGTGCAAAAGAGTAACTTAATTTCGCAATATCCCATTTACCAATTCTATCAGAGACATACACTCTTTCTTAAAAAAAAACACTCCTAATTTAACTCAGTCTGAGTCTGAGTGGATTTCACTCCTCCAGACTGGAAAATGCACTTCTCCTTTTGGAGTGGATCCTTTGTGTGTTAAACCTCCGACAGGATCACTCCAAACGAGTGATTTTAACTCAGTCTGAGTAAATATGCATGCTTTTATGGTGTCGAAAATGCACTTCTCCAACTGGAGTGGATTTCACTCGTTTGTTTTAAGAGTGTACATTTAAGGATGAATGAGATCGATTGACCGGGGATGTCCGAACCACTGCACATCTGTATTAATCCAATGTATGGGGAAAATTATTGTCACATTTTTCGGCTATATTGAATATTTTATTTACTTTTTGTAATATGATAAATGTAGCTGACATACAGGGCAATCCTCCTTTCCTGAAATTGGTACGAATTTTTTTTTTAATTTTAAAGAAATAATTTCACGAAATAATATTCGAAGCAATTTAAAAAAATGGGCATATACAGACCTGTAAGCCACCTACATGTATCTTATAAGAATAAAAAAGTTCTTAAAAATATTCTTTTCAGCCGGAGAAATGTGGCTTAGAATATTTTTCCCCATTGGATTAACACAGAGGTAATTTGATTCGAGATCCGCGGTTATTCGGTCTTATTCGCCGTTGAGTCATGCAATATATATATATTTATCAAAGAATAACAAAGAAAGGCAGTTCATTGGCAAAAATATTGTTTGCCACTCGCCGTCGCTATTTTTGTTATTTTTCCTCATATAAGACAGAAAAGTGACACTCCATCATTTAAAATAATTTAAATGATATACCCAATAGAGAGATAGGCCCTGGCGCAAAATTGAAAGGAAACGACTAGAGACATTAGTCTATGTATAGTTAGAGCTATAAATTATTATAAAAGTACGTTTCGCGTCTAGGATATACGATAAGGAGTTGTTACCTATTGTCACTTTGAATGGTCGCAGTTGTAGACGCGCCGCCATCTGTTTGCCTTCGGTGTCTTTTTATCCTTTTTATGTGTGAAATTTTCAGGCGCCATCATTGTTATCTCTATAATCTTTTACACGCGATGGAGTCGGTGCATTGGAAATAGTTAGTTTTGTGTACATGGTAAACTAAACGGACTCCGTTTAACCGGATCTCTCCGCTTTAAGGGGTCATAGGAGTCTTAAAAATGTGCAAAGAAGGTACTACAGTGCATAGTTTGATCTTTCATGTAATTTTTTAACTACTCAATAGAAAGTATGATTTTTTTATATGTAATTCTACAAGATTTATTTATTATAAAACAAATTTTAAAATTGATGAAACTTTAGCCAAAACTAAAATAAATGATATTAAACATAAAGCTATTGGGACACATTGTGATTAGTCTTGCGCGGCAAATTTTGAGGCCCAAATTGAAAAATGACCAAGAAAATGACTTTATATTGTACAAATATGTACAAACAAAGACTTATACCTAAATTCTCAGCTCAATTTTAGTTAGAAATTATTTTAAGAACTTTTTTTCTAAATAAATTAATAAAAAATTTAAAATTTTGATTAAAAATTTTTTAAAAAATAATTTCTAATTAAAATTGAGCAGAGAATTTAGGTATAAGTCTTTGCTTGTACATATTTGTACAATGTAAAGTCATTTTCTTGGTCATTTTTTCAATTTTGACCTCACAATTTGCCACGCAAGCCTAATCACAATGTGTTCAAATAGCTTCATGTTTAATATCATTTATTTTAGTTTTGGCTAAAGTTTCATAAATTTTAAAGCTTGTTTTATAATAAATAAATCTTGTAGAGTTACACATAAAAAAATTATACTTATACATTGAGTAGTTCAAAAATGACATGAAAGATCAAACTATGTTTTGTAGTACCTTCTTTGCACATTTTAAGACTCCTATGACCCCTTAACCAGCCCAACTTATGTTATCTTTGTAATATAAAAATTGGCTAACAATTGCTTGCGTCGTTATAAATCATCCATTCTTAAGTTGCTAATACAAATTGGGGAATTTTAAGGCAAATTTCCGATGTTCTAAAATAAAATAAAAATAATGCATTTTTTTTAATGTTATGTAACTTGTAATGCTTGAATAAAATGGTGAATTTTACTTTTAATTATATATCTACTACGACGACATTTACCATTAATGTAATGTATAGTATATGTGTAAAGAGCACTAAAGAAAGCTACATCATATCGTAATGTGAGTAAAATGTTATATTTGACACAAAAAAAAGTAGTTTTGCAACAAAAATCGTATTTTAAGACTGCTTCCGATCACCCCACCCCCATGCGTAAATAAAGCGCCAAACACCCTTAACTTAATATTTAAATTTGATGCATTCAAAAAATGTAATTATTGAATATTTTCTATGAAATTGTTTTTGAACAAAGAATTAATACACTAAAAATAATTTTCAATTTGGGAGGGATTTAGCATATTTTCCAAATTGATTGCAGATAACTATTTTTAGTACTTCTGAAATATAAAAACTACTTTAGAATATTTTATGGAAGATTATTTTGTAGGGTCACTAAATTTGGGTAAGTCTGGGTAAGTAAGGCACCAATTCTGAGTATCATAATAATTCTAATTGCAGTCAAAAAACATAAATGGTTAAATTTTCTCTGCAAAATTCTGGCGAAGAAAGAACCGAGATTTTTTATTATTTTTTTAATCTTTATTTTATTTTATAATCATTTGTAATTTATTTTTATTATTATTACAAAAATAAATATGATTACAATTGCGTTATCCAAGAAATATCGAATCGGTTCTAAAATGTGTAACTAAATTAATAATTCATGACAAGGAATCTATAATTATAAATTATCAAATGGCCATGAGGCCAAGAATGGGCGTTGGATACAGTAAAAAAGTAAATAGTAATTAAATTAGTTCAATTGCAATTATGAATATAACATGTTATGATTTTAACCACTTCTATTATCTTTCTTGGAAATTTTCCTGTTTGACTATTGCATGACAAACAGCATAATTAAATTTATAATTAAGTTCATAAATAATGACAAGGAATCTATAATTAAATTATCAAATGGCTGAGAGGCCAAGAATGGCAGTTGGATACAGTTAAAAGAGGTAGGTAGTGATTAAAATTTCAATTGCATTTATGAATATAATATGTTATGATTTTACTACTATTTTTCTCTTGCTTCTAAATTTTGCTATTTGACAATTGCATAACTCAGGGGTTCCCAACAACATTTTCTCGCGGACCCCTCATCGAGTCGTTATTGTGACAAAGACCCCCATAAATTCCTAATCCTAAAATTAAACAGTGAGAACCCAATTAAGAGTCTTTTTACATTGTATACGTTTTTTCAGTTACAAAACGTTACACTTCATCAGTTATGTAGTTATAATTTTAATTTTCAGTTCTTAGAGATTAGTTAAATCTGTACTTTGAAACAATTTTTCTGAAATGTTAGCTTCCAAACTTGAAACTTTCACTTTAAAATCCAACTGCATGTCGAGCTAATTCCTAAATTTGTTTTTCATGAAACACATGGAAGAAAATGCTTTCTCTCATCGATATGTGGTTGCAAATGGAATTTCATTGCCTTATCTCCAAGTTTCTTGTA
Organism: Hylyphantes graminicola; assembly: GCA_023701765.1. NCBI lineage: Eukaryota > Metazoa > Arthropoda > Arachnida > Araneae > Linyphiidae > Hylyphantes > Hylyphantes graminicola. Next base: position 19,570,706 of record CM043121.1, on the reverse strand, counting down.
GTCCTTGCGTGCTGATGCCCAGAAGTCAGTAATTTTATTACCGATGAAAAGGTTTTTCATCGTACCTCAGCTGGACTGATCCACAAGTTGATCTTGCTCTTCTTCAGTGAGGCTTTGGATTTTGTGTATTTTTTCACAGTTGAAGGGATTTTGAATCCATCTGTCGTCAGGGTCAGATTTAGGAAATTACTTTATACATTGATCTTGATCTGGTCAGGCAAACTCTCCTTTGGTGACTCCAAGAATTGTTTGAAAGTAGAAAAGTTAGTTAGTGACTTGTTTTCTTTCCTTGACGCCCATATCTGACACGTTTTGACCATAGCACTAATCTTATATCCAACTTTGAGCATGTCTACATTTTTTACTTGAAAACTCAAGTTTTACTCATTAAAGTATTCAAGCACGCCAGTTTAGTGCGTAACTGAGTAAAGCAAAGAGAAGTTAGTGAGAAAATTTTGAGTGAGTGTTTTGCGCTAGACTCTGGCTAATGCAGGAAGCTTCCAAAAAACAAAAATTCTGTTATTATTCGAATTATATTTAATATTTTTTTTATTGTAATAGCGTCTGGGGGACCCCTCTGGCATAGCTCGCGGACCCCTGGGGGTCCGCGGACCACCTGGTGGGAACCACTGGCATAACTTAAACAGTATACAGTATAGTCCCGCTTATCCGAAAGGTACGGGGCTAAAATTGAGCAGCAAAAATAAAAAAAAAATACTTCATATTTTGAGAAATAAATAAACTTTTGTAAGAACGTATTCATTTTTTGTGTATTTATTTGTGGGCATACATTTCTTATTTTAACCGAAAGGTTCAGAAATTTTATTAAATAAACCGATTTTCGGATAACCGGGAATCGGATAAATGGTGCTCTACTGTAATTAACAGGATACTTTACTGAGGATTGAAAATAAGGCGAAGGCAATAGCAAACACGATATTTCCATATTTTAAAGTTCTTAAAACTAAGAAAAAGTTCCGCGACAACTTAACACGATCCATTGACAACGTCCGAGAAAGAGCTACTTCTCAGAATCCCCGGGGATCGTTCTCATCGTGTTGGGATGTTAAGGAATTGGATAAGAGTTCTTTTTTACCTGTTAAGAGGACTCTCTTTGGAATTCCACATCTTGAAAATCGTAATGTTATTCATATGGAAAACATTCGCAAGTCAATTACCGCAACAATATTATTAAAAGGTTACTAGTTTCTTGTATCATTGTAAAGAACGGAAGGGACTAAAGGGATAAAATTAATTTTTTTTGTAAAAATCACGTATTTAGTATTTTTAATAATATTTTAAAATTAGAACTTAATGCTTACTCCATTTTTTACTAACTTTAAAAAATCATTAAAAATATTAAATATGTGATTTTTACAAAACAATTTAGTTTTATCCTTTTAGTTAATTTCGTTCTTTACAATGATACAAGAAACTAGTAATCTTTTAATAAAATTGTGGCTGTAATTGACTTGCGAATGTTCTCCATAGGAATAACATTATGATTTTCAAGATGTGAAATTCCCAAGAGAGTCCGCAATACACACAACAATTCTTTAACAAATATTTCTCTTCGTTAAAGGTGATAATCGGTTCCGCAGGCATTATGCATCATTTTGATATCCCGATACGGTTCTTACAGAATAAAAAGTGAGATCAATACTCTAACAGATTTGCGTGTTCGTCGATGCAACCATGGCTTGAACCACTTGGTTTAAAAAACCATTATTAAACCAAATGATTTTTCAAATACAACCAACTAGTTTTTTTTCTAAATTTCCTATTATTTTCATTATATATTTTTTGTATCATAAAATTTGTGAAACTAAACATGGATTTTCGTATACGGGCTTTTGCATTTAAAAGATCTTTATGAATTTACTCTTTCTTTTATTATTACAGATTCATAACAATGTGCGATTTTTTTTTATTTCGAGGCTGAAAATTTTATATTGTAATAAAAACTGAGCATTTTGTTAAAAAAAAATACGCTTGAAGTTTAAAAGGATATAAGACTCCACTTTATCAAAACTCGTCGGTCTTATGACTTGACTAGAAGTCGATAGCCATCGTGCATATCTAGTGAGGTATTTATTTGACCAATTAAATAACTGAAATAATCAAATTTGCCTAGTGAAAAAACTGAGACAAAGATAGAATAATTTATTTTAAAATCTATCTTAAATTCAGTTGAGTAAAATCGCATTACCCATGACAAATCAAGAAACAAACGGTTATATCAGTCTGTAAACTTTATTAGATCAGCAGCCATGACAATTTTTTTTGTTTGTCGTGTCTATGACGTTGCCGAAAAGTGAAAGTTAAGCTAAATGAAACCATGTATTTGGATGACCGCGTCGGCAATGTTTTGGATATTACTGTCATAAAGATCTATTAATGATGGAAGAACTCCAATGTCTCTCAAAAATTGGCACGCATTGCCGGGCATTCCATGGTAGCCATGACAATGGTTTGCCTCTAAAGTATTGATATGGTATTTCAATGATTTGCCTAAACTTTGTATGTGACTGAAGAAAACAGAACATTTCTTGTTCCAATAAAGATAGGTTAGACTGAGCAGTGAGTAAACATACCCCAATGAATGAAAATTTGGTAAATATAATTAAGAAATAAGGATTGAAAATCATTCCACTAGATGGATTGGCAACACTGACTTCCTCGCATCTAGTAGGAAGCTATCTGACATATATTTGGTTGTCCTGGTGTTTATTCACTGGCGAACGCAGCGTCTTAAACGTTCATTCACCGGTTGGTCTACCCTACTAGTTTTAAATAACAAGAACTAATAGCACCATCTCCCTAAAACGAGCTGTCATCCCCCGCAACAGCCAAAAACCCGGGCAAGGACGGAACAAGGCGTCACAATTTCTAGAAATCCATCCCAACGCATGCACCACGAGTTCACAACAATAAATTGCCCCCGTGTAAATCGAACAAAGACCTCTACTTATGAGTTGTGACAGGCGCTACAACTCCCAGTAGGGGCGGAACCCATCCATTGTTCGAAGCCCCCTTTCTGGATCCAACCTGGCACCCCTTCTGCCCCTACAAATGTACCTGAGCATGGCTTCATGAAAAGGGGGTGATGCATAGATAGGGTTACCAGGTCAAAAAAAGTAAAAAAAAAACAAACAAACAGGGCCCTTACTTTTAAATAGCAGGACGCATTTAAAATTGGTTCAAAACCTTATTATTAGCACATTAACCAATTATTACATTATATTATTTAAAGATTCTTATTAGTATATTTTTCTACGGAACCAACGCAGCTCACTAAATGCCTTTTAATTTAGAGCAATGCTTAAAACACATTTTGGACTAAACTAAAAAAGTAAGCTATTACACTTTGAAATGTATGCAAACTTCTTTAAAGATCTTCAAAATTAATTAAATTTTCAAAAGTTCGGACATTTAGGGATTTTTAAAAAATAAATACGGACGGCAGGACAGAGCCTCTAAATACAGACGTGTCCTGCTAAATACCGACCGACGTCTGGTAACCCTACACTCTTAAAACAAAAGAGTGAAATCCACTCCAGTAGGAGAAGTGCATTTTCGACACTGGAAAGGAGTGGATATTAACTCAGACTGAGTTAAAATCACTCGTTTGGAGTGATCCTGTCGGAGGTTTAACACACAAAGGATCCACTCCAAGAGGAGAAGTGCATTTTCTAGACTGGAGGAGTGAAAATTGATCAGACTGAGTTAGAATCGCTCGTTCGTTTTAAGAGTATAAGCTATTACACTTTGAAATGTATGCAAACTTCTTTAAAAATCTTCAAAATTAATTACATTTTCAAAAGTTCGGACATTTAGGGATTTTAGAGAAATAAATACGGACGGCAGGACAGAGCCTCTAAATACGGACATGTCCTGCTAAATACGGACGTCTGGTAACCCTACACTCTTAAAACAAAAAAGTGAAATCCACTCCAGTAGGAGAAGTGTATTTTCGACACTGGAAAGGAGTGAATATTAACTCAGACTGAGTTAAAATCACTCGTTTGGAGTGATCCTGTCGGAGGTTTAACACACACAGGATCCACTCCAAGAGGAGAAGTGCATTTTCTAGACTGGAGTACTGAAAATTGATCAGACTGAGTTCGAATCGCTCGTTCGTTTTAAGAGTATAAGCTATTACACTTTGAAATGTATGCCAACTTCTTTAAAGATCTTCAAAATTAGTTAAATTTTCAAAAGTTCGGACATTTAGGGATTTTAGAGAAATAAATACGGACGGCAGGACAGAGCCTCTAAATACGGACATGTCCTGCTAAATACGGACGTCTGGTAACCCTAGTGATGCATAGAGATAAGAAGATGGAAAGGATGGCGAGGAAACCGGCGCCAGAAAGTCGCCACGCCAACCCTACACTCCATGCCAACCTAACTTGGGTAAAAACAAAGAGTAAACAGGCAGAGGGAAAAGCGCGGTTAGTAAGTTAGTTGGAAACTCTTTTATGGTAATACTATTTACATACAAAATGATCTGAATACATCCGCGGAAGGATCTTCTCTATAGCATATTTCTATTTACCCAACTTTGGTTGGCTGAGAGTTTAGTTAAGCCCAACCAAACCGCCCACTAAACGTTATAAACTGCTCAAAACAATTAACGTAGCACTTTGCAAAATTTTGTTAACCCTTTCAGCTCCAACTTTTATTTTTTATTCAAAAAATCTAAAATTTGTGAAATAGATTCATTATTCATCCAGAATGAAATGGGGAAAAACAGGGGGGAATAATCTTACTTTTTAAAAACTAACATTAAGGAGGGAAAATTGGAATCATAACTTTTGAATAAATTATAACAATAATTTTTTTCAAAACTAAATTTCTTTTAAAAAATCTAAAATCAATTACTAAACGTCAAAGAATACTAGCGTGAAGAATTTTGGGTCAATTTACATCAAAGTTTTTTAAGAGTGATTTTTATTTTACCATGTTTTTCATATTTTCAGTTAATTAAAGCAAACAATATTTAATTCTTCAAAAAACATGATTTTTCTATTTAAGGGGTCTAAGGAGTCTTAAAAATGTGCAAAGAAGGAACTACAAAGCATAGTTTGATCTTTCATGTAATTTTTTAACTACTCAATATACAAGTATAATTTTTTTATATGTAATTCTACAAGATTTATTTAATATGAAACAAATTTTAAAATTTATGAAACTTTAGCCAAAACTAAAATAAATGATATTAAACATAAAGCTATTTGAACACATTGTGATTAGGCTTGCGCGGCAAATTGTGAGGTCAAAATTGAAGACATGACCAAGAAAATGACTTTATATTGTACAAATATGTACAAACTAGAACTTATACCTAAATTCTCAGCTCAATTTTAATTAGAAATAATTTTTAAAAATTTTTTTAAATCAAAATTCAAAAATTTTTATAAATTTTTTTAGAAAAAAGTTCTTAAAATAAATTCTAATTATAATTGAGCTGAGAATTTAGGTATAAGTCTTTGTTTGTACATATTTGTACAATATAAAGTCATTTTCTTGGTCATGTCTTCAATTTTGACCTCACAATTTGCCGCGCAAGCCTAATCACAATGTGTTCAAATAGCTTTATGTTTAATATCACTTATTTTAGTTTTGGTTAAAGTTTCATAAATTTTAAAATTTGTTTCATATTAAATATATCTTGTAGAACTACATATAAAAAAATTATACTTGTATATTGAGTAGTTAAAAAATTACATGAAAGATCAAACTATGCTTTGTAGTTCCTTCTTTGCACATTTTTAAGACTCCTTAGACCCCTTAATGAAAAGCTCAATTTAGTGGGGGGGGGGGGGGGGGGATCGCAAGCTGATGACTTTTACACTTCCCTTATTTGTTCTGACATCTGTTTTTTCTCTGTCTTTGGGAACATATTGGCCAATGCAATTTTCAGGTGTATACTTCACAAGGGGATATTAAAATAATTGCTTAGATGATATACACTGCTCAAGACAATTAGGGGTGGGGCATGATTTAAACAGCTTTTACCCCCAACGATACCAATTGGAATATTAGCTTGCGATTTTTTCCGAAACTCGCACTTATTTATCGTTATATGGAAGAATCATGTATATAGAAGGATTATATAATGTTTATTTTAAATTAAATAAAGATATAAAAAAACAGGGTGAAACAAAATTCATTCTGAAACTATTTTTTAAAATAAAATGACCCCAAATTTGTCCTGTTCGCATTTTTAGATGCTTAAAAATTGATTCTAACTATTTTTAACTAATAGTGTTTTGAAATATTTTTTTTTATAATTTATTCAAAAGTTATAAATCAACCCCCCCCCCCCTAAAATTGTTTTGAACAGTGTAAAATTATACCCTAGTCCTTAGTATTTTTTTTTACTTTACAAAGGAGTTGTACCTGAATATGACTTAGATCCTTCCACCTTTTTATGGTGCCATTGCGTTACATTTTGTATCAACTGAAACAGATGACAAGTTTGGGATAAATTTTAGAAGATTTGTTTACTAAACTATCCCATTCCACTGATTGAAAAAAAATTCGACAACTTAGCTACTTCGTGCCGCCCCGGTGACTCAATCGTTAGGACTCTAGCCTTTGGAGCTGCTGGGGTCGGGCTCGAATCCCGGTCGGGCATGGATGTTTGTAACCATCAATAAATGTTGTTATTTGTCTATGTGTTATTCATTTCTTTGTGACTGTGAAAGTTCTTTCTGTGTTTGTCCCACTTGACGAAAGCTTATAAGCGGTTCTCTGAACAAGCACACAAGATGGAATATATATGTACCATACCATAGCAACTTCGATTTTGAGTTTGAACTTTGATATTTCACCTTTCAAACGGAAATAATTGTTTAAAAAAAATTTTATGGAGACAATAGTAAATTGTGTTTGCTTTAAATTTTATTTTCTGGTCGTTATGTGATTCTTTTTCCCTAATTTTAAATTTTAATTAAGGCAACAATTAGCATGTCAAATTGGCCCTGCACCCTGTCCTATTAGCCCCTATAAGGGCGCCAATGAGACATTTACATGTTTGTTTAAATTGCTCATCAACTAATATATGGCAATGCTTTAACATATGTCGAATGACTTTTTAAGTAAACGAATGTTCAGTTTATGAGCTTCTAAAAAAAGGAATTTAAATTCTTGTATTTTTGCTGAAATACAGAGGGTGAAAAAATGTGTCCCATTAGCCCCCACTCTCCTCTATACATTAAATGCATTAATATCCATTAAAATTATATAAAAGTTTTGTTTATATTATCATAGGCGCAAAAAGTTAACATTATTAATTAGTAAAGATGTTCTTTCACTTAAAACAATAAAAAAATGGTAATTTTCATAAAATTTGGCATTTCCAAGGTGGGAAGATAATATAAGTGCGTAAATTGTCCTCTGAATTTTGGATGCACGTTAATCCTTGCCTAATACTGAAACGCCCCAAAACGCCCGAACAAGTAAGGATTGTAAGGATTCGATAATGCTATTCCTTTCAAACATTACGAGGAAGCAAAAATCCTTCGCATCGAAAAGGTTAATGAAATTTTACTATCGTATGAATCAATTCGTATCAATCGTAGGAAGGCAAAAGAAGGCCTATAAGTGTGCAATAAACTTTTTGTTTAAAAACCAGGCACCCCTCCTTGCACGTGTTCATTACTTGCCCACGCCCTTTCTACGGACGGGATGTTATTTTCTACAGGTGAACACTAATAATACTTTTCACGCCAACATTGTTAACATAAACACAATTTTCGCAGGTGACAATCACCACAATGGTCTTTTCAATCATCTTCCAAAAACTTTGGCTGGGGCACAATTTAAAAAGGACGAACTGGCCTTACTTTCAATAGGGCTTCCAGCAGTGCAACCCTTTGAGTCTTAGCCCATATACTCAACCGCTCCCAAGCTGTCTGCAGAAGAACTGTCGCCCATTCAACTTGTCAGGTCATTATTCATCTTCTTTCCATTGTGCTCCAAGATCTGTGTGCATTTCTTGTTGAACTATAGGGGACACTTTTGTATGGTGTCGCGGACAAAAGATAAGTGAGAGACATTTATTTTCTCCCATATTTCCGAACATGACAATCTTGTTTTTGTAAAGGGAGATATTTTAAAAACTCTTACTTTTCGTTTAAAATAATTGTAGGGTTCAAAAAAAGGGAAAGAATATATATGAAAGAACGTTCTAGGAAAACTATATTTGGGAAAAGTTGTATTTCATCAGTAACTGTTAAGGTCTGATGGCTGGAAATGACATTTGGGCACGTGCAGTAGCGGAACCAGATTTGGTTTTTGGAAGTGGCCAAGATTATATATTATTCTTCAGACAAGGGGACCAGACTAGAAAATTGACCATAAAGCACATTTTGGGATTTTCATAATGGGATAATATTTTATTTGTTACCTTTAAACTGGTATAATTTGGTAGGAAATATGCCAGTTAGAAGTATTTGATATTAATTTTCTAAAATATTTTCCACATAGAAGACTGCTAAAAATTATACTTCAAACGCCATTTTCTCAAAATGCATATTTGACGAGAAATGTACCTTTTTCTCAGTAACTACTGAATATTTTCTTAAGATTTTTTTTTTTGTTCATACATATTAAGTATTTTTACATTTCTGGTATATGCTTTTAAAGAAATATTAATTACTTAAAAAATTAGTGTTTTTACTTTTTTTTATGAAAATGTAATAACAAATTTTCGAAAAGTCAGAAAAAAAAATATTATGTTTATTTCTAAAAACATATGACACAATGTGTAAAAGTGTTTGAATTTTAACTGTGTAAAATTTTAAATTAATCTAACTTGTAGTTCCTGAGAAAAAGGTACATAAAAATGACCATTTTAACATGGGATTCAATGGAGGCTCCGATCTCCATTGAATCCGGCACCTTGGGACAGGTACCAAAATACAACATATTCATGATTCTTAATTATTTAGATAAATAAAAATATCATCTTTATTATTTATTTTAAGAGCAATTCCAAAAAAACATGTAAAATACAACTCGGCTTTGTTTTGGATATATTTTATAATGATTGAAGTTTGAAAATATAATTCTGGCAACACCTGATAAATCTTTTTCCTTCCATGAAGTTTTATTTGTGTATTCCCCTGAAAAAAAAATTGTTTCCTGACACAAATTAGTTCAAGTGTATGACTATTGACTGAATTACAAAGTATGTCCCAAGGTTTTCATACTGTACCTTGGGACAGTTTATCCTCTCTACTTTAAAAGAGTGGCAATTTTTAAATTTCAAGCTGCCAGAATTTAAAAATATATATTATAGAGGAATATATTGGTGTGTTGAAATGCTGCTTTTAAATTTTTAATTTGACTATAATTATCGAAGAAAAAAAAATTAAAATGTAAAAATTGTCCCAAGGTACAACGTTCTTCCCTAAGAAATATTTATTATCCATGCATTCATTAGAATTATGTTTATAGAATGGAAGACGATTTCATATCGGAGGATATGCGAAGTCTAATAGTTGAATCCGGCTAATAGTGCTCTGCCGAAATTTTGGGGTCCGCTAGAGAAGAAATTTTCTAGATGGAAAAACAGGGGGCCCCCTCTTAACTGGACTCTGTTTAGCCGAATCTCCACTTTAACATGTTGATTTTTTATGCTCTGATTATCCTTAAAATGCAATACTTAGCAAAAATTCACTTGTTTCGTTGTCCATCACCTAACGATCTGATGCATATGCAAAAAAATTACAGAACCATGTGTTCTCGACTTTAAAGTCCTAATTTTTATGTAGCTTATAATTCTTTAACACACTGAATATGTTAGTGCGTTATTTTGATTGCTTACTTATTTGTGAGGCAAATGTCCTTAATGTGTAAATGCAAAATAAAATATAGGGGAGGGTGGGGGCTATTGGGACAAATTTTTTTCAACCTCTGTATTTCAGCAAAAATAAAAGAATTTTAATTTCTTTTTTTACAAGCTCATAAACTGAACATTCATTTACTTAAAAAATCAGTCGATCAAAGTTAAAACATTACCATATTTTGGATGCTGAGCATTTTAAACAAGCATGTAAATGTCCCATTAGCCCCCATATGTGGGGGCCAATGGGACAGGGTGCAGGGCTAATGGGACATGCTAAATGTTACCTTAATAAAATATTTAAAAAAGGGGAACTGAATGAGGAAATGGTCAGAAAATAAAATTTTAAAGCAAATACCATTTACATAATGTATACATAACGAAATTTTATTTTTTAAAACAATTATTTTCCATTTGAAAGATGAAATATCAAAGTTAAAACTCAAAACCGAAGATGCTCCCATAATTTTTGTTGAATCGCTGGAAAGGATAGTTTTATAACTAAATATTTAGTTTTATAACTAAAAATCTTCTAAAATTTATCCCAAACTTGTCCTTTTTTTCACGGTACAATGACTTAAAAGATCCTCTTTATCTTCAAATAGCTCACCATCGTTCGCCTTTTTCATATCATTTTAACGAACATTTTCAGTTAATCGCTTTTTTTTTTCAGAAATCAATAAAACGAAAACAAAAATAGCCTAGAAATAGCCTTCCTAGCAAAATTTACCAACAACAATTTATTTATCTTCACCAAGCTCTGTTCAGATGTAATTAATGAAATTGCAGGAGGAAATATGTCACCAATAAAGCTACTTGAGCTTTCACTTATGATGAAAAAAGTTAAAAAAGTTTAAAATTAAAGTTTAAAAAAGTGTTTGGCAACTTGACTGAATAAGATATTGGAGATTTATATCGATTCCTCGAGAGAGAAGCACACAAAGCTAGGTTTATTTCGTGTCCCATTAGACCCCACTGTTTCTGTCCCATTAGAACCCACAGTGATGATTTTTATAAATGACCCAACACAGAAGCACTTGTACTTCACCGCAGTATTTGACATATACTATCTTAATCTAGGATATTTCATCTATCTAAAACTGTAGTTTAATTCATAAAATGTTTTTATTCAATACTTCAAAAGTGAAAAACAAGGTACACTTTTAATTAACTTTCAATTCTCCAAAACAACAATTTTTCTCTCCACTTCAGCACATGCGTTTAATGGCTGATCTTTGGTTTTTAAAATGTGAAGTCTAACTGTTACAATGTTGTAGTGTAGAAAAATTTGTAAAAAAGTATATTTTTCCCCGCTTTAGGGCCCTTGTCCCATTAGCCCTGGGTCCCAATAGCCCCCACTCTCCCCTACTTTCAAAGATGAATTATTTCCTGCACCATTCCCACTTTCAGTGATTATATAGTTTTTTGCTTGTGGAATTTTTGTCAATAGCATATAACGTATAAAAGTTTCTTAAAATTTAATTTTTGGTTGTCTTCACTCTAAAGATGTTTATATCTGGAAAAGGATTTATTAAAAATTGTGCTTTGAAAGACATATCAGTTTAAAAATTATTAGGAACAAATAATTTATATAGTAAGAAATTTGAGTGTCGCAAAATAATTTCCATTGAGACGCTTTTGAATTGAATTAAAATTTTAACTTCCTGCTAGGGGTAAAATTTTCGTACTTATTTTCAAATATATGCGAAATTTTGCTATAGCCTTCTTGTAATTCTGTAGTTTGATTTGTACTCTTATAGTTACTTCTTATTGAGATATTTAATTTTGAAATTAGGTGAGTTATATGCTGACAGACCTGTAGTTTTATTAAATATGTAACCACATATAGATTATTTGGGCAATTTATTTAAACCGTGTATTATTCATAATATCCGGTCAATTTGTAAACACGGACGATAATAATCGGGCAATTTACTAATTTTGTATTTGTGTAATATAATTTGTTACACTGGCCGGTCATTATAAATCTTCCCATTTTTCTCTGTCCACTTTGATAAATTAACATGTTCTTATTATATGAATTTGTAAGTACATACCTAATATGTTTCTATTTCATTTGGTTAGTCTGTTGTTTAAAAGGTTGTTTCGATATATCATCTTATTTATGAATGTAATTAAATGCAAATAAAAATATTTTCAAATTGCCCACTCGCCATTCATTATTAGCTAAAATGATAAATGTGATATTGTTTTATGTAATTTATCAATTTGGCACATCCCTTTGAGCATTTTTAAAAAATAACCCGGGAGTTATTAATAATACCCAAATATTCCTATTGTTCGTAACCTAAATGCTTCGTATAATTTTAGAATCGTTTTAGACACAAAAATATTTTTAATTTAATTCTGCTTATTTTAAGCCAAAAAATAAAAGTTTAGGCCTTAATTACACAAAAAGCTTCGTCATTTTGACTGTTCCATTGTTTGTGAGAAGTAATTTTTAACGCGCTAAGTAGAAAGAAAAGTACGATGGTATATTTTTTTAGCAACCAAAAATTAAAACTATTATTCTGAACTGAAATAGTTATTTAAGCAACTAGTTCCGAAAATGATACTTTATTAAGCGAGTGGCTTTTTGTTTCACGAGCGAGGTACGAGCGAGTGAAATTATGACACGAGCTTAATAAAGTATTATTCGGAACGTGCTTGTTTACAATATTTTTTATAATGACGTGCAAAAAAGTATTTCTACCAATGAGTTATTTTCATGACATCCTTTAGTTTCCATGGAGATATTCGAAAATGCAAAGTAGTGAAAGAAAAGTTGCAAAATACTTTTCTATTTTGAATCAAAATATTATTTAGATTAATTAGTGCTACCGAACATAGGTGAAAATGAATTTGAAATGATGTTCGACCAACTTCCAGATTAAATTAACAAAGCAGCTAATCAAGTTTGGTCGAATCTTATTCCAGAAAAGTATTGTTTGGAGTGAAATTTGTGTTCTTACTTTTATCTTATTTCATTTCCTTTAATAGTTTTTGTAATACTTTTAGTTTCCATGGAGATTAGAAAATGCAAAAGTAATGAACCAATAGAATTAACTGAGTTTCGTGACCATTTAGTTTCCATGGAGATATTCATGACATCATTTTGCTTTTCTACCAATCAGATACTCTTATTTACTTTACCAAACTGTGCCGAAAATTAAACTTTCGCTCACTGTCTGTGACGCAAGCACGTAAAGTGTCATTTTCGCAACGATTTATGAATGAATATGATATAAAAAAGTGAACTTTTTTGCACGTTGTTATAAAATAGATATTTATGCAACTAGTGCGAAAAGTAATGCTTTTTAAAACAAGTGGATTTTATTTCACGAGCGAGGTACGAGCGAGTGAAATAAAGACACGTGTTTTAAAAAGTTTACTTTTCGCACGTGTTTCATACACTATTTTTTATAATTGCGTGAAAAAAATCAAATCTCATTGGTTCAAAAATAATTCACGTGCTAATTAGACTAAAATAGACTAAGAGATGTCAAGGAAAACAACCAATGAACTCGCAGTTCGGAGCGCGTGACGCTATAAAAAACCAATAAGCGTGTTTCAACATTTTGTCAGAGAAAGCAACCAATGAACTCGCAGTTCGAAGGGCGTGACTTAAGAAATATTCCCATCGCGAGAAAAATAATTCATTGATTCAAAAATAATTCACGCATATAATATTTTTAAATACAGCAGATCGATAAATCTTTGGATTTTATGAGTATTATCAAATCGAAATTTTACGTGAAATGTTGGCATCTTATAAAAAGAGTGCGACAAAGTCTTTTTTTCACTGCTTTTGGGTGAAAAAAAGTACTTTTTTTCATTGTTTCAAAAAGTCTAGCTTTGTGCACGCGTCTGATATTAAAATTATAACGTAAAAGTCGGCTTTTTTTCACGCAATTATAAAAAATATATTTCATGTGTTTCACATTTAATACTGAACTTTCCCAGAATATCTTACAAAAACTTTAAAAACGATTATTTTTAGTTAAAAAATAAAAGTTTTAATTTTTGAAAAAAATATTGTAACAGTCACATGCTCAAGACGGATTTATGCAGAAATTTATTTGAAAAATATGAGTGAAATGGTTTCGATCTGGAAATTTATGATATAATGCAGGTTCGGATGACGGTTTGTATATCGTGAACTCTATTGAAAATCACTTTATTTCTCTGTTGGCGATAGTATTTGTTTAGTTAGAGAATAAAAATTTGTATATACCTCGATATAAGGCCCTATTGAACTCGGTTTATGCGTCAGCTTTCTTAAAATATTTATGTATAAATATGTCTGTTTCATTTTAAAAATAAAAAGCATTGGAGAATTTGTAACAAGGTTGTCTTTGTATTGAAATAACAAGAGCCGTTGTAAGTTCTTGAGGTAGTATGTAGATATTTTTTTTAGAGAGACTTTGAAAAAATGTATAATAAAAATGGATTGCAATACAAAAACTTTTGACCTAAAACCCCGTAACAGTGTTCTGTACAAAATATTCGGTAACTCTCTTGTAAAATTTAGGACAACTAATGTACCAGGTTTTACCATAAGTTTCGCTATATTAAATATGAAAAACGTTCGACGACAATTTAGATACCACTTAAAGCTAGTAACTTCCTTGAAAATGTCGAAAAATGCCTATGCTTTTGATAAGCAAAGCATTAGAGTTTATTACAGTTTTAGATATATGGTATGCTTGGAAAACGTTCGAAAAAAAGGCCTTAGATTTCAATAAAATCGCATGCATTTCAAATTGTAAGATTAAGAAGGAAATTATGTTTTTATTTTATAGCAATTGATGCATATAAATTTTCTGTTCAGTGATTGTTCTCAATGTTTAAATATTTAAGATAAACACTATCATTATTCGAAAATGAGTTTGTGTATCAAACAATCTGAAAATTATTACTTTTAACTTTCTTGGTACTACAAAACCACTTAATTTAGGAATTATTTTTAAAGTCCAGGAATGAACTATGACAGGTAAAAAAAATCAAACAACTATTTAAATATAATCTGAAACGTTTTCTGTTACTCGTGAAATCATCTTTAGAAAACGTTTGCATGTTGCTCTACAGATGGCGCCACAAACGTAATGGCTAATTGGGCGAAAAAGAGAAAATTCTGAGTCACATTTTTCGTTAATTTACTACTTCTCAAACTTGAAAAGTAGAAATGCGAATAGATGACAATTCTTATTTAAAATAATTTATAATGTAAATATGAAAGGAAAATGTGCATGGATATGTGATAGCTCTTTCCACAATTTGTAAGGAGAAAATTCTACTTATTTTCGTTTAGTATTGCCTTTTATTGATAAAATATTGTAATGTTAGGTTTAATATTCAAATAAATAGCTAAAAAGTATCATTAATATTGTGTAATATTAAAATATATTATAAAATTAATCTTTTTAACAAGTCATTTAACTAGGGTAAGCAATTAGTTTTTCTATTTTTGTAAAGATGGCGACACCAGCGTATCTGTAAGTCAGTGGTTCCCAACCTTTTCTGTAACATCGCCCCCTTCTTCAAGTTGACTAACACATATTGCCCCCCTTTAATTTTTATAATTTGTCCAATTATAATTTGAGTTAAAGTGTAACTAATAAAGCAATTTTATAATTTCAAACACTTACTACCATTTGTAAAAACAACCAAAGCAGTTTTATCCGGTTACTCTTAAATAAATCGAAAAGAAAATGTTTATTTTTTTTCTATTTTTATTTTTCAAAGAATGACATTGAGATAATTAACTAAGGTCTTTAAACTCAATTCTGGAAAATTTAACAGAGTTGACAATAAAAATTGAAAAATGAATGTTGAAAATTATTTTATTCATATTTTTAACTTTTTTATATCTATTATTTTTTCAAGCTCATACGCAAATGTCCAATTGATTTCTTTGTTTGATGAATAGCTGGATAACAGAACTTACCCTCTTTAACTAAATATATTGACGGAACGAGATAAGTAGTTCAGCTTTTTTCCACAGTTAAAGATCAGTGTAAATAAGTTTCACGCAGGCTATCTCGTAACCTCTCTGCTTGAAATGAGTTTCGCCTCACTGTTATACTTCAGATCTTCAAACTCCGTCGGCAAAGATTTATCAAGGTTATCCACAACACATAGATTCAAAAGGGAATGGATCGACAATAGAATCAGGAGTTTCTAACTTGGTCAAATCTTGTAAGAATGTCGGTTTGAAACTTGTCACGGTGATCAAAAAAATTAGAATCGTTTTACTGTACTATAGTACAGTATATTTTAATTTTCTCCCTTTGCATACTCATCGCCCCCCTATCGCCCCCAAACTATTTATTGCCCCCTTGATAACACAAATCGCCCACTTGGGGGCGATCGCCCCCAAGTTGGGAACCACTGCTGTAAGTGAAGAGAGGAGACATAACAGTAAACTTTATAAATTTATTGAATGAAACACACTATATTCAAATAAATTTTTTTAATTATGACAAACAAGACATAATACAATTCACATAAGTATAAAGTCTAAAAAAATAGAAACAATACTATTTAACAATAAACTCACGTAGTTTTAAAAAGGCCCCAAAATTATTGGTATGACATTTTTTTATTGTTTTAATATTTGGAGTGTTTACGCTTTGCCAAAATCTCTTAAATACTTCATGAAGTTAATATTTTTTTTAAAAAATTCTATCATATATTTTGTTTAAACTTTATTTCATTAAGAAAATTCTTATCTGAGCAAAAATGAATCTTATAAAAATTCTTATCTTAGTGAAAAAGATATCAGAAAAATTCTTATCTTAGCGAATTTACTATTGAAACTTAACTGTACTCCTAATACATTTGTAAAAAAAGAGTTTTGTAATATTTTTACGTTAAAAAAATGTTTCAAAAACAAAAAGGAAATCAGTTTCATGATATCATGGATTTCATAAGCGAATTTCATTAATTATACCTCATTCTTCCGATGAAAGTGTCATACCTAATAAAAACAGCACATCATCTAACTCACCTTAGTACAGCTAATTGACAACACCGTTTTACGAATGAAAGTAAGTGAAACACTATTTGGTTGAACCAAAGAATCGTGGCCGGATATTTTACGCCAAATCTAGGAAACCCGACTTATTTTTATTAAGGCAACCTTTGGCGAAATTAGCAATGAGAAAGTATCTAATCACGTCACGTTCTCCATACTGCGGTCAGTCATTGGTTGTCTCGGCACGCGCCGGGATTTGCTGCCATTCGACCTGTCGTTATTTTTGAAAAGTCGCCTAATCCGGCCACGATTCTTTAGTTAAAGAGGACTCCCTTGAAATTCCACATCTTGAAAATCGTAATGTTATTCCTATGGAAAACATTCGCAAGTCAATTACCGCCACAAATTTATTAAAAGGTGACTAGTTTCTTGTATCATTGTAAAGAACGAAATGAACTAAAAGGCTAAAATTAATTTGTTTTGTGAAAATCACATATTTAGTATTTTTAATAATTTTTTGAAGTTAGTAAAAAATGGAGTAAGCATTAAGTTCTAATTTTAAAAAAATATTAAAAATACTAAATACGTGAGTTTCACAAAACAATTTAATTTTAGCCTTTTAGTTCATTTCGTTCTTTACAATGATACAAGAAACTAGTCACCTTTCATTAAAATTGTGGCGGTAATTGACTTGCAAATGTTTTCCATAGGAATAACATTACGATTTTCAAGATGTGAAATTCCCAAGGGAGTCCTCTTAACCCACGATTTAGTGCAAATTATCTGCATGAAGTATCACCTACAAAAATATTTTTTCATCACACCACTGATTTTACAGAAAGAAAGACCGCAACCCGAATTCAGTGAAAATGTACATTGATAGAAAAGATAGATAGTAGTCCCTTACTTGCTGATTAACGGCCAATGATAGCGGGTCTCTAAGCCAAAATGTCTAGGTGTTAATCCAATGGGGAAAAAAATATTGAAATTAAAAAAAAAAATCGAACTAATTTCAAAAAGTGGGATTATAGAGACCTGTAATTCAGCTCCATTTATCATTTAAAGTCGCCCAGCTAGTATAAAGGTTTCGAGCCTCGCTTGCCAAGCGAGTGGGCAATCCCGGGTAATTCATGGATATTAGGTGTTGTTCTGAGTATATGCGGAGAATGTGTTCGTTAAATCTGTGGGTCCGAAAGTCCTGTGGTCGGTATTATAGAGCAGTTTACCATGGGTGCAGGTCGTCTGGAGAAAATTGCCCCTTCCCTCCAGCGACCTGCCTAAATTGAGGAGGTGGCACCATCTCTGCGTAGAAGTCAGACATCCACCCTCTCTTGGGTACTCAAAGCCTTGTGCCAATGCATGCTACTGAAACCCTCTTGCCTTCCAGGCTACGGTCTAGAGGCACAAGACGATAACAACAACACAACATCATATAAAAAAAGTTTGCAAAAATGCTCAATACAGGTGAAGAAATGGTTCCTAGGAAATATATGTTTTTCCCCATTGGAAAAATACAATGGCTTTTTGGTTTGAAGACCCACGGTTAATCGGGCTCATTTACCCTTCAGTATGCCTTCGAGTGAGAAGGTGATATAATTTTTTTTTTCTCATTAAGCACTTGTATTACGAGCCAAATCACTTTTTTTTAGGTAGCGCGATACTTCTTTTAATGAAACTGAAAGACTCCAAAAACAATTGTCCTGGTTTCAGCCCATTCATGTGGGCTAAAACTAGTGCATCACGTCGACTGTTTTGCTTCTGCGGGCTTTAGGTCTTCTTTAGGTTTCGTCCTCTCCGGGAACCATATCTGCTCCAGCTTTAGGAATGGTGCTTCGAATGCCAGGTGAAATATAATCGATAACCCTAGAGTTATCATTAGTATACCCAGGAATTCTGTTATCTGCAAGGAGAGATAATATTTTTTTTATTACAACGTGCAAAAAAGTTCACCTTTTTTATATCATATTCATTCATAAAACGTTGCGAAAATGACACTTTACGTGCTTACGTCACAGACAGTGCCGAAAGTAGTACTTTCGGCACAAGTGCGGTAAAGTAAATAAGAGTATCTGATTGGTAGAAAAACAAAATTATGTCATGAATATCTCCATGGAAACGAAATGATGTCATGAATATCTCCATGGAAACTAAATAATGTCATGAAAATAACTCATTGGTATAAATACTTTTTTGCTCGTTATTATAAAAAATATTTTAAGCAAGCACGTGCCAAATAATACTTTATTAAGCTCGTGTCATTATTTATTTCGGCCTACGGTCTCGTGAAATAAAAGCCACTCGCTTAATAAAGTATTATTTTCAGCGCCACGCTCTCCATACTGGGATTTCATTGGTTGTTTTGTTATCTTTCCCTACTACTTGATACAGGCTTATTGGTTTTTTGCACTCCGAACTGTGATTTTATTGGTTGATTTGTTTTATTTGACAAAGAGTTGAAACAAGCCCATTCTCCGAATTAAGTGGAACCAGTTCTCATTCCGCAAAAAAAAAAAAAAAAAAAAAAATGATCGAATAATCGATTTTTTTAAAGAATTTTCTTTTAACATACATTCGTAACAACAGAACTGCTTTTATTTTCCGAAAAAACAGTTATAATAATTGAACATCGAACGAATTCAAAATCAATGAGTTATTTACGTCCGAAAGAATTCAAAATCAATGAGTTTTTTACGTCCGAAAGAATTCAAAATCAATGAGTTTTTTTACGTCATCATCGTAAATAGCTAATTTCGCATTATACAATCGTAAGTTCGTGAAAGTCAGTGACCCTAAAAAAATTAACGAAGACAAAAGGGACTCAGAAAATTAGTTCACTTTGTAAAGTAGAACATGTCTTTTCATTCTCGCCTGTTATTAGATTAAAATAATAATTACAAAGACTTTGGGATAAAGTTATGGGTGACATCTATGAGTGTTTTGGTGCTGCCATCTACATTTGGGATGTGATACTACAAACTAACCCTGGAATTTTGTACAGTATTTAAAAAATATGCTGCACTTATTAAAATAACTAAGGAGGACTAAACGCCGAGCTCACACTAGTTTAGAGGAATAGCTTAAGATGACACTGGACCATTTTCCAATAGGAAATACTAAAATTAAACTCAGCGCCTCGTGAAGGGCCTGTGTCTACTGTGCTCATTTCAGCCCACGAGAACGTGGGTAATGGGAATGTATCGAAGTGGATATAATGTTTAATTGATCATACGGGCGCGAAAAGCCATTGTTTAGTCCCCAAGCTAACTTGGTATTCATTTCATCGATCCAATGAAGGGATAAAATGATATGTGAACGTAGCTTGATTTGAAATCGGCTGAGATTTTAACCAAGCTCTAATGCATCATTACCACCGAAATATGCTCAACTCACTATGTCGTAGTGCATGAATGGCAGCAGAGACCTCCTCCAACTGACTCGTGTCCACAGCACGGGGAAATGGAGCAAGTAGACGGAGTAGCACAGGCGACTTAGCACGGTGAAGAAATGCCAAGACAGGAACCGGTTCAAAACACCTGCAGATAATGGAAATTATTTGCGGTGATTAGTTATAAAATAGTCATGCATTATTGAAATTATTATTACATTTTAATGAGTTTTTTTTTTTTTTTAATTTGTGTGATTCGGTCAAGCTGATTGAGATCCAAGTACACTCTCAGAAATAACACTTTCATTTTTGACGATTCATAAATCCTCAAGCCTCATTTCGTTAATTTTGAGGATTGTTTCGTCAAACTATATAGCGTGACTTTTGAGTAAACGCGAATCCTCACTTTTACGATCATGATTTGACGATTCTGAATCTTGATTTTCAGGAAACTGAATCTCATTGTTGTACTCACATGCTCAAAAATGACTAAATATTTCTTTAGATTAGACGACATTCAAATCCTCATAAAAATGACGATTCCTCATAAAAATGACGATTCCTCATAAAAATGACGATTTCCTCACTTTGAGGAAACGAAAACTCGGAGCATTTGCCAGTAACGAAATCGTCAAAATTAAGGAAAATTTCGTCTTTTTTGAGAATTCGTTTTTTAGAGTGTACATCATGAGGAATGTTAACAGTTTATAAGCAACTTTTATTCTTAAATTGCATCCAGAAAAAGTTTAGTTTTAATTTGAATTATAGTCGCACTAGAGCTGCACGATGGCTATTGGCGACGGGCGTCATATTTTAAAACCACAGTCAAGTGACGAACCGACACCTGAATAGGCACCCAAAGCTACCTTTAAGGGCGCCTTCGTACGCTGCGTTGGGACTTTGAAGGATATTTAACGTGCACTCCCGCCGCACGGGATATTATTTGTGGGACATTTTTGGCTGCAAAAGCCGTTTATAGATTGGCATTTTTTTGATGCCCAGACACGATCCTGGGACCTTCCGCATGCTAGGCGAATGCCTAACAGACTGAGCTCCCCAGCTCTGAGACTCCCATAAAAAAGCTGAACTTAAGATCACAATATTTTCGAATTATATTGAGTGTGTTAATTTTTTAGTTAAGATCCTATTGTATAAGTAGCCCAAAATATTTATCTAACTATAATTTACAGACCAAATGTAAATGGTTGACGCTGGCGTTGAATATCACCTTGTGTTTGGCCCATCAATGCAGTCATCTAAATTGGTGAAATTTCCGACGGTGTTATTCTCACATTGGCTTACCAAGAGGTGTTTCACAGTTCCGTGAGTGGGTTTTCTTTCTATACACTCTTAAAACAAAAGAGTGAAATCCACTCCAGAAGGAGAAGTGCATTTTCGACACTGGAAAGGAGTGAATATCAACTCAGACTGAGTTAAAATCACTCGTTTGGTGTGAACCTGTCGGAGGTTTAACACACAAAGGATCCTCTCCTCTGGGAGAAGTGCACTTTCTAGACTGGAGGAGTGAAATTCACTCAGACTGAGTTAAAATCGCTCGTTCGTTTTAAGAGTGTAGAAGGTTTTGTTTTGAAGAGAGTAAGAGTAATGTCCGGCATGAATAAAATCAACGACTTCAAAAGCTGCGTGGTAAATTTTATTAATTCTAATTTAATTTATATTAACCTTGGCACCCCATTTTGGGAACTAAAACTTTTGCTCAAGGTACTTATTTTGCATCCGAATCCTTCGAAATTTTGAACTAAAACTAAAGTCGTTTCAATTAAATTTCTTTACGCAATATTCTTATACTATATTCTTTTAACCCCTCCCACCTCCATACCTCTTTCTATCTTCCTGCACCATAAAATCGCGACAAATTCATTCCCAGTGAGATTCGAACCGAACAAGACATCACTTTTGCTCCTACTATCAGGCCAAAAGGAACTGTGATGCTCTGAACCATATTTAAATGTTATATTAAATGTCCTAAAAAAAACCTTTTGATAATTCCAACATTTATTCATCTGCAACACCAGTCACCACGCCTCAGCTGCACACAGACGAGGGATAAGTGATAAAGCTTCAAAAATATGTAATTAAATAACTAGATAACATTTTCTTTTCAAAATTGTTTCATTTCGATGTTATGTTAAATCCCATGCCTATGGAAAAAGAGCTAACATGGCAAAGCAATACCACTGCGGAAGTTGTGATTACAAAGCTAATGCATTAACTCTAAGGGAGTGACAATCCCTCTCAAAGGACATCCTGATGACATGTCACGTGGGCAGACACCACCAATCACTGGCGATAAAAAATACTTCCTCTGACATCATTAAGGGGGTTCACAGTACCCCAAAAACGGCGAAAAAATCAAAAACAAAATTATTGGTTTTAAATACTATTACAACCTTTATTAATAATGTCACAAAGTATCAAGACGATTGGGAAAATATTTCCTATCAAATATTACGAGGAATCAAAAATCCTTCGTAAGGAAATGGGTTAACAATAGAAACTTTAAACGCGTTTTTCTCAGAACTTGATTTTTTGAACTTTGATGTACCTTTTCTCAAAAACTATGCTATGTTTTCTCGTAAACTTTTTTTTATATGATGTTAATACATAGTATAGATTAATCTGAGGTTATAATTTTTAAAAAAACTAAAGTGAAAAAATTTTATGGGGCAAAAAAAGTGAAAAATTTCATGATTTTATGGGTACTTTAAAACTTATTTTATTTAAAAAAATCTAACGGTTATTTAAAAATTTTTTTTAACCTCAGATTAATATATAAGGTTGGTATAACACATACAGAAAATTCTAACATGATCTGATCAGTAGTTATTGCGAAAAGGTACATTGCAATTGGCCAATTTAACATTACTGATATACAACATACCGAACCCCCTTAAGGAGGCGTGGCTACGGTTCATGTGACCACGTCTCTCCGTGTGTGATTATCTCAAAACACTGACCTCCGTGTCCTGTGGCGCATATGAAGATGACCCAGGCCACTCCCGCTGCCCACACTGTCCTGTGCAGCATGGCGTACGCAGCGCCCTCAGTGGGATCCGCAGAAACTCCTCGGCTCCATGCGTAGGTTGCGAACAGCACTGCGAGACAGCTGCCAGAGGATGCGGCCCAGCCGATACCTTGAGTTACCTGAATCGATAAAGTTAAAGGTGTTATAGTATGTGTTATGAAAAGTGAAGCTTCAAGGTCAACGGTAGTAGCTAATTGTTGGTTGGTTAGTTGGTAGACATATATTTTCAGGCTTGTGTGCTTGGTCGCAAGGACCCGCTTATAAACCATCGTCAAATAGGACAACACACGACACACACATACACAAATGACAGATTGCTGCCATCTGTCGCCACCTCCACAATTTAGACATGTCCCTGAAGGGGAGGGACATTTTCATAGACATATTTCGTAGATTCATTTCGTAGACATATATTTTCACGCTTGTGTGCTTGGTCGCAAGAACCCGCTTATAAACCATCGTCAAATAGGACAACACACGACACACACATACACAAATGACAGATTGCTGCCATCTGTCGCCACCTCCACAATTTAGACATGTCCCTGAAGGGGAGGGACATTTTCTCCAGGGACCTGTATCCACGGGAAACTGCGCAATGACCGCCCACAGGACTTTCGGACCCAACAGATTTAGCGAGCACGTACTCCGCATATACTCGACAAACACAAACATCCATGCCTCAACGTGATTCGAGCCCGGTTCCAGCAGCTCCAAAGGCCAACGTCTTAACCACTGCGCCGCCGGATCGGCAGCTAATTCTTACGTATAGATATTCCAACTTTCCGAGCTATTTCGGCACACCCAGATTAAACGAACGATTAACGCTTGGTAGGTTTCAGTCTAGTAATTCTTTACGTGATTGAAAACAAAAAAAAATTATTTTCTCTTTAAACAGTAAATTTTTGGAAGATTTTTGTAAATCTGTTTTTTTTTCTGTAAAATTAACAGATTTTTTATAGTGAATTAACAAACAGCCTTGGTGATATTGGTGACAGCATCATCACTTCAGGAATTCTATTTAACCAATCAGTTACTCCACACTATGTCTGTGATTCTTTCCTACCCTCAGCTTATTAAATATAAATTTATGCAAAAAATTATTTATATAGCATATCACATTTCATAATTAGAATGGAGTGCTTTCGGTTGCAGATACCAAAAAAGGTGTTGTGGATGTTAATAAAGGTTTTACCGCTTCCCGGTTTTACGCACACTCAATTGAGCAACCGATGAGATCGTGGATTGCCAACAGTTCAAGGGTCAAAATTGGTTGCAAAATGCATCACCAGGTGACGCCACCAAAAAAGATGGCTCCCTGTGTCGGAAAATGGAAGAACGTGCTACGTGATATGTTTGAAAAATTGAGAATTTAGTGTCAATGAACATATTACTAACTTCTTCAACGACAACAAGTTCCCTCTTTTTCATAAACTTTGTGTTTAGTACATATTCTAAAATTTTAAAGTACAGTTTTTAATGGATTTAAATGCAAACCATCAAATTGAAAGGTCATTTTCAACCTTTTTGTCATTTAGCAAGTTCTTCTACTAGGCTCTTCAACTGTCAATTTCGGTTTGCAAATCTTCAACATTCAATTGTCAGTTACATTCAATTGTTTTTTATTCAATTGTCAGTTACATTCAATTGTCAGTTACATTCAATTGTTTTTTATTCAATTGTCAGTTACATTCAATTGTTTTTTATTCAATTGGCAGTTTATAAAAGGCAAACGCCAATACGCAATCGACATAAGTACAATTTATTAACATACTAACCTTGCTCAGAGCCCATTTCTGATGCTTCCACAGTAGGTAACCCAGTGCGAGTCCCACACAGTAGGGCCCGATGTGAGGGTAGGGTCTGAAGTAGATGATGTTCGCAGTTCGCTTTGTGAGTCTGGCAAAAATATACGTGTTTAAAACGTTAATACAATTTATTTCAATTGAAAATTTAAAAAAAATAAAGATTTTCATTATTATACTATCTGGTTTCAGATATCTCACGTCTTTACGTTTCTAACGTAAAAAGTGGTAGCTGATAAAGGTTATGTCTGTCCGTCTCTCTGACTGTCGATTACAAACTTTCATTACCCAAAATGAAAATGCTACAGACAAGTGAGTTTTTCTTAATATCGAAAAACAAATTGTGAGCATAAAATGTTCATTAAATTGAATTGAGCTTTAATAATTAGTAGAAATTTTTAAAAGTCAAGTAGGTCAATTTGGGGTCTTACATGTTTTTTTAATTATAAACTCAAACTTTATCACGTCAAAAAAAGTTTTCAGAAACATTTTTTTTTAGTTTATTTTATGGTTAGAAAATAGTAATTTTTTTACAGAAGTTGTCGATCCATTTTTTTCATGAATTCAATATTTGAAGAAAATTTACAGAAAATTTGGCGGGAACGACATGGTGAGAACAATAAAAGCAACCAGAATTGGGTGGCTGGGTCATATGTACAGATGTCCCGATGATTTCCCCTCCAAAAAAGGGACTTTTTCCAAAATTGAAGGTACTAGACGTAGAGGACGACCACCCACACGAGGGTTAGACGATGTTGAAAGGGACCTCAATCTAATAGGAGTCAACCGATGGAGAGCAATTGCGGTTAATAGGGCCAACTGGAGGAGGATCAGCAAGTCAGTCTTGGCCTGCGAAAAGCTGTTGAGCTTATGAAGAATATTTGAAGACATTTAATTAGTTTCAAAACAAAGTGAACTAGTTACGGTCAATACATTCAACTCAACAAACGAAGGTGTCGATCCAGGTTATCAAAAGTCAACAAATTCAACACTCATGTTAATGTCCGGAACCTTCCAAGAATAAGAAGCGGGCTTTATAACTATTAATTCATTTCGATCTAGAAGATTTTCTTTCTAAGAATGGTATACACATATAGATTGCGAAAGATTATAGTTTTACAGTTTTCAAACTAATTCAAATATATCACGGGAACAATAAACCAAAGTTATTATGATAAAAATATTAATTCTTAAATATGTTTTTTTAAGGGACTTACTCTACATCAGGCGAAAAAAATATCACAGTAGGCGGAAGATTGTTGATGACTGTCAGTATTCCAGTCGCAACTGTGCAGATTACAGTCACCACGAACATCAATCCAAATCCCACCAATGGCCATCTACACAGTAACCGGAACAAAATGAAAAGAAGACATTTTTAATTAAGAATTAATCGCAAAATTATTGAGTATGAGGTGCTAAACTTTTAAATAGAAAGTAGAAAGAAGTTGAATGAAATTTAATTGAATATGATTGTCATTTTTATCCTTACTAATAAACAAAATGATGTTATTTAGAATTCTCAGTTATTGCTTAAATAAACTTTATATTTCTACAAAAATAAAAACTTCTGAAAAAGTATTGATACGCCCAATGCATATAAATGTCTTCATTTTGAAACATATAACGTAAAAAGCACTCACAAAAAGAGAATTTTCTTTATAAAAAAAGCGTTTGCAATACTTTTAATTCTGCTAAATTTCTGATTTAATTCTAATGAATGATAAGTTTTTCGTTCAGTTTTAGTGAACTTTAAAATTACAATATGTATCTAAAAAATAATACAATACATCTTCAATTCCCCATTTTCAATCTAAATCTTACTTACCGGTATAAAAGAATCAATGCTATCGGTGCCAGGCAATAAAAATGTAAGTCAGAAGCTATATACCAAGTATGAAGGAGACACTAAATAAATGAAAAGTTATTGAGTAATATATAAAAAGTATATTAAATGCATATTATAAATATTTAATACGCATTATTAATTACAAATTATTGCTATCTTTGAGAACCGCGGGTCTTCAAACCAAAGTATCTCTGCATAAACCCAATGGGAAAAAAATATTTTCTAAGCCACATTTCTCCGCCTGTATTAAATATATTTTACAAACGATTTTTTTAAAAAGTAAATGTAGCTGAATAACAGGTCTCCATAATCCCACCTTTTTAAAATAAAATATTCACTAAGCCACATTTCTCCGTCTGCATTTTAATACAGAAGGAGAAATTTACAAACGGTTTTTCAAAAAGTAAATGTAGCTGAATAACAGGTCTCCATAATCCCACCTTTTAAAAATAAATATTCTCTAAGCCACATTTCTCCGTCTGCATTTTAATACAGGAGGAGAAATTTACAAACGGTTTTTTAAAACGTAAATGTAGCTGAATAAGAGGTCTCCATAATCCCACCTTTTTAAAATAAAATATTCACTAAGCCACATTTCTCCGTCTGCATTTTAATACAGAAGGAGAAATTTACAAACGGTTTTTCAAAAAGTAAATGTAGCTGAATAACAGGTCTCCATAATCCCACCTTTTTAAAATTCCATTTCATAAAATATTTTCCAAGCCACATTTCTCGCCTCATATTTTCACACGCCTCATATTTTGTGTAAAATTATTTATTGAAAATTTAAAAAAAATATTCGTACCAATTTCCAAAAATGGAAATATTATGGGAAAGTAAAAATGTCGAAGAATTAAATTTAAAAAGTCAATAATTATTTAAAAATTAGGCATACAATTAATAAAAGAATAATATAACAAAACTTCAAAATAAAGTATATGCATTTAAGATTTAAATAAAATATCATTCAGAAATGGTCAATGCCATTGCTAATTTCGGAAGAGGTTGCCATAATGCCAATTCGTCGGGGTTACCAGATTTGGCGTAAAATTGCTGGCCACGATTCTTTAGGTTAACTTTTACATATGAAGAGTACACGAGAAAAACCGATTGATTTTTGTTAGAGAAGTTTCCTTAGCAGGCCACTTTGGCGATGATGGCGAGTGATCGCCTAAACTTGTGTAAGGAAACCAGTTCCTACCATAGATATCATAGTTAAAGTAATATAGTGGCAGATCACGTGACCACCAATGCTAACGACGGGACACGCAAGGAGCTGCCAGAAGAGCCCCAATGAAGTCATTGTTGTAGGTCATGTGATATACCAGTGTAGTACTTCAGCTACTATCTCTGTGGTTCCTAGCTACCAAGTTCAGGCGATTGGCGATCCCGACTCTTGGACCAAGCGAAGAAGAAAGAGAGAAACCGGTTTTATGCCGCCGAGCAGACAGTTGCGGGCGTCCGCCTAATAAATCAATCGCTTCTTCCCGTGTACTCTTCATGTATGGCACCTTCACCTACCATGGAGCTGAAGTCTACCCACGTGTTGAGTGGCAACAGCAGCACCTGCCACCACCGCTGCTCGCAGTTGGCGACTTTCTGGCCGGCCATGTCGGCCCACAGTGGTCCCGATCCCACCAGTGGCAACAGGAACATCACCCCCAAAGTGGCCACCACGGGTGGACTCAGTCTGCAAAGAAGAAAAAAAGGGGGAGTATTAAAATATTTGACCCGAAATATCTGAATTGCGCAGGGGGAAAACCCCTTCATGGTATAGGAATCGGTCCGCATCAAGCCTCTTTGGCGACGATAGCGAGTCATTGCCTAACTGGTGTAAGAAAATCGGTTTCGTACTTGGTTCTTCTTTCGCGGCAACCCTGAATCACGCCATATACGAGTCCCATGTTTGTACCGTGAGAGAAGAAGCAAGAGAGACATGGTTTCCTTATCGCCAAACACCGCCAAGCAGACCTGGTTACGGGAATATTCCTGTGCAATTAAGGGCTTCATCGCCTGGACTCTTCATCTGTGTATTTAACCCTTTATTGATAGAGTAATTTTCAAGCATAAGGTCGTAAAAGGGTTCTTAATTTTTCATACGTAGTGTTAACTGTAAATTAATGGTTTGTTAGTTTTAATCTTATTGGAGAGTTACTCCTAAAGACTCCAGCAATTGTCGTTTTAAGAGGACTCCCTTGGGAATTTCAATCTTGAAAATCGTAATGTTATTCCTATGGAAAACATTCGCAAGTCAATTACCGCCACAATTTTAATAAAAGGTTACTAGTTTCTTGTATCATTGTAAAGAAAGAAAGGAGTAGATTTTGTAAAATTAATTTGTTTTGTGAAAATCACATATTTAGTATTTTTAATAATTTTGTGAAGTCAGAACTTAATGCGTACTCCATTTTTTACGAACTTCAAAAAATTATAAAAAATACTAAATATATGATTTTCACAAAATAAATTAATTTTACAAAATCTACTCCTTTCGTTCTTTACAATGATGTAAAACACTAGTAACCTTTTATTAAAATTGTGGCGGTAATTGACTTGCGAATGTTTTCCATAGGAATAACATTACGATTTTCGAGATTGAAATTCCCAAGAGAGTCCTCTTAACTGGTGCATTTAAGTTAGTTTTAATCTTTTTGGCAAGTTACTACTGAACAGTAAAGCCCGATAATATCCCAGGAGCGGGACATAAAATACAAAACTACACACCCCTATTTTCACGAGAGCGAGAAAGAAAGGATGACTTTTTTTAGCCTACTTTTTCTTTTTTTTTTAATTCGAAAGAATTAAAAAAAATGAAAAAAATATAAGCTGATTGGTTGTTCGAAGGTCATTGTGCTAGAGCTGTATAATGAGTGTTTGTAGTTGCATATATTTTCTCGCCAAAATACTTTCCAAAACGTGCCAAATGAGCTAAAAGTTTTTATGTATTTATGAGGGAATTGTATGACACTTCTGAACGCATTTTGTAACGTATTTTTCATTTTGGAATTTTTAGGCTATGAAACAGGATTTTTTTTTTAAATGCTGGTTGGTATAGTTACATTGTTTTGTTATTAATAAATGTTCAATTATTCTTCGAACTACAAATAAATCGAGCAGACGATAAATAATATTGAGTTAATTTTAAAAGAATATTACGGAAATTAGTTGATTTTGGCTTTTAGAAGCTTAAAGTACAGCTGGATGCTGTGTTTAGCGATTTTTTTCTAATGTGTATAAATCTAGTGTAGAAACGATTGTTGCTGATATTTACTGTTAGGAACCTAGATGTTTTCCGAATAGAATTTCAGTAAGTATTTAAGTAACAAAAAAGTAGGCTATTTTAGTTCTGTAAACTTCTTGTTAAGTTATGTGTTTGTTTTTAGTTTTAATAAACTCAACAGCACAAAACGTCCCATGTTTCACCAGTAAAAAATAATTCTTAAAAAATATGTAATTGTTTTTTAATCACGTAGAAAAGTATTTGTTAAAAAATCTTTTGTTTTTTAATCACGTAGAAAAGTATTTGTTAAAAAAAACTTTAATAGTTTGATAATCCAATTATTTTTTGATTATTAATTAACTCTATGCAATTAATGGGCCATATTACCATTGAAAGTAGGAATATAACCTCTAAGCGAGAATATAACCCCTAAGTGGGAATATAACCCCTAAGTGGGAATATAACCCCTAAGGTGACAGTCCTGGAACATCCTAACATCTCTTTACAATGGAAGTACTTTTCCAACTAGGTATAAGAGTCGCCATAATATCGAAGTAAAACAAATTTAAGGTAGGCGAATACCCAAAATTCTAAAATTTTTACTATTACTTTAATCTTTTCCAAATTTGGCATAGTGATTTCAAATATAATGAACGATGCTTTTTGGGCAATTTTTTTTTTATTTAAATATAATTGATTTATTTTAAACGGTGTTTTTCACCTAAAACAAAGAGTTTACGCCAACAATTCTAGTATAAAAATTTTTACATTAATTTACCTGAAAATTTTTACAGATGCTATTTCAATATATATCTGTGCCATGAACCTCTAAAATCTGCTGTAAATATATAAGTTTAAAAAAAATGGATAAGTGTAAGTTAATCGAAAAAAAATCCTTTTTTTGTGTGGCTAATTTATGACATTTTTCTTAATAATTTCTTTTCTTGTAATTTGTATGTAATTCTAGAGGGTCATTGCATGCATCAGTTCAAAACGAAGAATTTAACACATAATTAATGTTTATAGGATGAAAATTCAATGTGGTAGACTTGTTAGTGTAAACCTCATTTTTTAGTAGAAAAACACCGTTTAAAATAAATAAAATAAATTTAAATTTAAAAAATGCCAAAATAGTATTATTCATTATATTTGAAATCACCATACCAAATTTGGAAAAGATTAAAGTAATAGTAAAAATTTTAGAATTTGGTGGAATTTTGGGTATTCGCCTACCTTAAGGAAAAAATCACTCTCTCTTTCTCTCTGTCTCTAATGGGGCTGCATCATTGGCGGTCAAGCCTTTGCAGGATCGACATATTCCCAGAACTGAGAGCCATTTTTTTGTGGCACCATCTAGACGACTCTCGCTACCAATTTTGATCCGCAGATTACAATGAATCTGGGCTCTCTGTGGATGTTAAACAATGACGAGAGAATCCAAGCCAAATGGACACTACAGGGATCCTTTACGTACCACATAAGGGAAAATATCGTTAGTTATTTCATTATTAATTGATGAAGTTTAAATATGAATTAAGTTTCTTCAAATTAAATATATTATCAACCATTACCTCCAAATTCTGTGAAGAACGTAAGAAAAATAGCTGATTTTACCGCCTGTACCTTCCATCTTTTTCAAATTTGAAGCAGCTACTAGTAGACCACTATTGAGAAAAAAACATTTGGCATTTTAATAAACACTTTGTTTTGAAAGAATTCCAATCGAATGTACAAAAAAAATTATTCGCTGCGAATAATAAACAATTACTTCGATTGAAAATAATTGGATTAAATTTTTTTCTTCAAGAAAAAAAAAATGAATTAAAAAAAAATTCTTCTAGAAAAAAAATGATAAACGATATTTTGAAAAGGACAACAATGTAGAGGTTAAATTTTGAACACATAAAAGTATTTGATTGTTTAAATTTAGATGCAACACAGTGTTGTACAGCTGGGGAAAATAGATCCACCCTTTGTTTTTCGGCTGCTATTGGTCAAGGAATTTTGTGAAAGGTGTCATTTTGCAGGAAATAGCGTAAGGAATTGAGAACTGGCAAAAAAAAATTATATAAGGGGTCGTCTACATATTATAATGAGCACCAACTATGAACATTCCAATGGCAACCGCCAATTTTAGCTTCCACACTACGTTTATAACGTAAAAAGTGGAAGGTTTTATAATCGTGCAGTCCTTCCGTCCGTCCGTCTGTCTGTCACCCACTTTCACAGAACGAACCAAAAGTCTCACAAACAAGTGGGATACGTCATTTTGAAGCAAAAAATCAGTTTAGGCTACATTCCAAATTTCATTAAAAAATTTAAATTAGAAGTTTATTTGAAATTTAAATAACTAAAAATTTAATCTACACTGAAATAAGATGCAAATTCCATTTTTATTCAATATTTTTTCTGTTGCCATGACATCAAACGTTCGAGAAACTTTATTTAAAATAAAAATAAAATTCTTGAAAAAATATTTATTTTTGTGTAATAATTCAATTTGGATTGTTGTAATAGCACAATAAAGTTAATTTGAAGGTTCATTATACATGAATGAAGAAATATGCATAAAATATTCTAAATTTGCATTAAAATATGCAAAGTTTCGTTTTTATTTTAAAGCAACAATTTCACAAATTTATTTTTCGAAATGTAAACTTGTGGCTGCAAAAAAGTAGTTATTTATAAAATATATCATTATCCTTTGAACTTCAAAAAAAAAAAAGCAAACGATAAAGATTAATTATCAAATCTGCAGAAGAAGATTAAAGAAAATTATTAATTTTGGCTTATAAAAGTTTGAATTAGAACTAGCTACAAGCCCTGTTTGGCGAATTTCTGAGGTGCTGTTAGTGTGTTTCCTGTTGAGCGTAAATATTGTGTGGAAGCGGTGTAAGTGACAGATTCTGTAACAAACCAACTTGTTTTTTTACATAAAAATTTTCAGCACCTTTAAAATACCTCAATACCCTAATATTATCATTTCCTTACGCTATTTCCTGCAAAATGACACCTTTCACAAAATTCCTTGACCAATAGCAGCCCAAAAATAAAGGGTGGATCATTTTTTCCCCAGCCGTACAACGCAGGTACGACTTAAATATCCTGTTATATAATCTCAAATACTATATCTAGCAAGTGATAAATAACATTTTTTTAAATTTCTAAAACTATTGAGTAATATTAAAAGCTAGTGAGCAAAGTGTCATATGTATATTGTTTGCACATGATTATATAAACAATTATGTCTCTAAGCTTCTTTCCCGTTGTTTTTAAAAATAAAAATTTAAGCAATTGAATCAGAAAAAGCATTTTAAATTAAAATAATAAATAGATGTCTTAAAATTTACTCACCCAATTAAAAAGAATGTATCTACAGAAACCCATGCGTTTGTTATGATTTGGAAAAATACATCATCCATGTAGGTTTTTGCGTGACTTAGTCGAGCTGTTAGGAGAAAGAAAAAGATCTGTTGTTAACATTCCATTAAAAAACATTCATGGATTTGGAATTTTTAAAAAAATATTTTAGTGTTGTAATATATTTAAAACTGTGGTGCCGCCATCTTTGATAAGACATATATCGTGTTGCCAATAAAATTGTGGTGCTGCCATCTATGATTGAAAATGTCATACATGTGGTGCTGCCATCTATGATTGAAAATGTCATACATGTGGTGCTGCCATCTATGATTGAAAGTGTGATAGGGGCTACCTTCTAACTTTAGACATTTAAGGGGTCACAGGAGTCTTAAAAATGTGCAAAGAAGATACTACAAAACATAGTTTGATCTCTCATGTCATTTTTTAACTACTCAATAAATGAGTATAATTTTTTTATATGTAATTCTACAAAATTTATTTATAATAAAACAAGTTTTAAAATTTATGAAACTTTAGCCAAAACTAAAATAAATGATATTAAACATGAAGCTATTTGAACACATTGTGATTAGGCTTGCGCGGCAAATTGTGAGGTCAAAATTGAAAAAATGACCACGAAAATGACTTTATATTGTACAAATATGTACAAACAAAGCCTTTAATGCTCTAGACTGGGAATTTTTAATAGTAGCCAGTGGCTACCAGAATGACAAAAAATGATAGCCACATTTGGATTTATAGTAGCCAGTTTCAAATTTAAGTATATAAGGCAAAAATAAACTGCGATTTTCCACAAAACACAATTTTATTAAAGACATTTTTGATAAAAAAGATTAACAGTAAAAAAAGGATCATACCAAAATATGTAAGTATTATGTGATTGGCCATTGTTAAAAGAAGAAAATTAATTTATGTACGAACTATATACTATTAGTTTCGGAGAATTCGAATCGCCACAATAGTTCATGAAATTTTCTCATATCAGAATTGTTTAGCTGTATCTCATATCAGAATTATCAGCTGTAAATCAATCACTTGTAAATTGCCGCGATCGTAAAGCAAGATTTGAAAATCAAATTTGCATTTAAGATTTTCGTCGCCCAGCTCCATTTACGTCACACGGAGGCCGACTCAGTGACATCCACACAAAACACCGGCCAATGATGAGGGGAAAATTTCACCGACAAGTAACAACTGTCATAAAGTCTTTTTTTCCGACAGAATCGAATCTGAGCGTTTTATTATTATTATTTTAGAAATGCAGCTTCAGTATTAATTATTTGTTGAACAAAAATTAAAAAATATGATAGCCACTTTTGGCGACTGGGGTTCGATTTTTAGGTAGCCACTTTTGGTGTAATAGTCTCCAGTTGGCGACTGGCGACCGTTAATCTAGAGCTTTAGCTTATACCTAAATTCTTAGCTCAGTTTTAATTGGAAATTATTTTTAAAAAAATTTAAAATCAAAATTTTAAAATTTTTATTAATTTTTTTAGAAAAAAGTTCTTAAAATAATTTCTAATTAAAATTGAGCTGAGAATTTAGGTATAAGTCCTAGTTTGTACATATTTGTACAATATAAAGTCATTTTCTTGGTCATTTTTCAATTTTGACCTCACAATTTGCCGCGCAAGCCTAATCACAATGTGTTCAAATAGCTTCATGTTTAATATCATTTATTTTAAATTTGGCTAAAGTTTCATAAATTTTAAAACTTGTTTTATAATAAATAAATCCTGTAGAATTACATATAAAAAAATTATACTCATATATATATTGAGTAGTTAAAAAATGACATGTAAGATCAAACTATGTTTTGTAGTGTCTTCTTTGCACATTTTTAAGACTCCTGTGAACCCTTAAACTAAACAATGTGTTTTGTTAATTTGTGGTTTTATTTCATTAAACTAAACTGGGAAGATATCTAAAACACATTAAAACTAATGAAACCATATTATAATTTAATTAAATTTCGTTCTTGAAACAGTTCCAAATCTAAATTTACCCTTATGCAATGCATGCTAATTCCTAACTCGAACTTTTAGTCTAGTCATTTCTGTACTTTTCGTTAAAAAACTGTCTCGATAAAATTGAACATTTCCTAAGTCGAAGGTTTGTGATAGATTTCCAAGGTAAAAAACACAATTATGTTAAAAACTTCGAATTGAACTGATGTGTTCAAAATTTAGGTGAATTTTTGAATACCAACAACCTTGAAAATACAAACAAGTATAACTGCGTTTTTCAAATTAAATTGACTGGTATGTATACTAATCAATATATAAGAAAGCCAAATTTTATGAGTTTTAATTAACCTTTTGTTTACACGGGCCATTAACAAATTGAAATGCGTACAAAAGTAGTATTATTGCACATATCGAAAGCTATTTAAACCATGTCGACCTATCTTAACTGCCAGTAGAGAGGAATGGTAAGTAACTTCGATAACTCGAACTTCGGATAAGTCGAATAT
The DNA here is from genome assembly GCA_023701765.1 of Hylyphantes graminicola. Lineage (NCBI taxonomy): Eukaryota > Metazoa > Arthropoda > Arachnida > Araneae > Linyphiidae > Hylyphantes > Hylyphantes graminicola. The sequence goes on along the minus strand of CM043121.1, from coordinate 19,534,712 downwards.
TTCTGCTGGTCCCCAGGGACAGTATTAACGGTATTGACTGTCCCCAGTTATCGAGTACTGACGGTACTACAGGGTAAGGCAAACAAAAGTGGCTCCGTTCTAGAGATAAGAATACGACAGAAATGTTGCCAAGTCTAAAACCAATACAAAAACAGGTTTGCTAAATTAAACCCAAACAAACGCTTGGTGACTCATTTGCCGGCAACTACGCTACGGTCTTAGAAGCTATAGTTGCAATGAAATATAAACAAGGTTTGTAGAGCTGATCAAGAAAAGTTCCCACTAGTGATTATTTGATTGTTTCGGTCGTTATTTATCCTAGGGAATCGGACCTTTTTGTTTTAGGTAATACAAAACATTCTAAATTGATTGCAAGACACAAAATTTGCATCATGGGACATCTTCATACAATACGAACTAAGATCTGATCTCGCCACTAGTCTATGAGTAGCTCTAATGTGAAGCTAATCCGATCCAACCAATGCAACAACAGGTTTCAGGCGGCTTCAAAAGTTTTTCTCGCCAAGCATTTCAACGTATTCCTATCTCTAGACCGGGGCCACTTTTGTTTGCCTCACCCTGTATAAATACAGGGTGGTTATAAAATAACGCTCGCTATTCGGAGTGGTCTGTAGCTTTAATGCATAATCTAAATGCAAAAAACTTTGAGACACTTACTAATCAAGAAGGGGGGAAAAGAATGGAATCATAGAAAAGACAGAATCCTAAAAAATAACCATAAAAAAGCAAACTCGTCTCTTGACTAGAATCTAAATACGAGGCGTAGTCAATTATGGCCAATTACGGCCAACACAGCTCATTACGCCTCGTAATTTAGAACCCTGGTCAAGATACGAGTTTCTTTTTTACGAAAAAGAATGGAATCATAAAAAAAGAAACTCGTCTCTTGACCAAGGTTTTAATTACGAGGCGTAGCCAATTATGGCTAATTACGGCCAACACATACAATTACGCCTCGTAATTTAGAACCCTGGTCAAGAGACGAGTTTGTTTTTTTACGATTTCATTCTTTTTCCCCCTTCTTGATTAGTAAGTGTCTCAAAGTTTTTTGCATTTAGATTATTCATTCAAGCTACAGACCACTCCGAATAGCGAGCGTTATTTTATAACCATCCGGTATAAACCATATGTAGAATTATTTGTTTTTACCTAAGCCTTGCCTGTGTCCGAAACCGTACGTGTGGGCCAGAACTATCCACACCAGACTGAGACATCGCACGCCGTTGACGGCGCCCAGCGCTGAGTTTCTGCGCGATCTCTTCAGCAGTTGGGCCAGATTCGTCGGCAGAGAGAAAGCCGTGAGGCTGCGCGGAACACGTCCTGAAAAGAATTCAAAGGGTTATTGTAATGTGACCCGGGGTAATTATTGGATAAAATCAGGATAATTATTGGACAGGGCCCAATAACCATAGTGCATTCTATGTAATTTAATGCGTCTAACAAACCACAATTTGTTAATTGCATATCCAGCAAATGCTATGTGACAGTTTGGCATAATCATTTTAGATTGTTTTTTTTTATCGTTTATAGTCCCATTTATGATATCAAAAAGCACATCATTCGAATTTTCCAACATTTTTCTTTTTGAAAATATTTCTTTATTGATCACAATAGATGTCAGCCCGATTATTTTTTTTAAAATTATAATCATAAGCATGATGATGCCGAATGGGACTGGGACTGAAAGGGTTAAACTTTTGTTCATTTCTTGCCAAATTGTATATAATTTTGTTTTTTTTACATGATCTTGATTTTGTAATGCCCAGTCTAAGTTATATGTTCAAGTTCATGAAGGTGATTTGTAATGACCATTGTAACACCATTGTAGGATGAGTAGTAACATTATGACATGCATGTTTAGTTACGGAGTAATTATTGGACAAAGCGGATAAATTGTTTGAAATGCTATGGGGTGAGACAGAAAGCATAGCAAAATTCTTAAATTTATTTGGTAAAGTTTGTGTGATTAAAAAGCACAAATTTTGCCAAATATGTTCATTGACACAAGAATTTCATATTTTAAAAATGGCACCACAAAAAAAAAATATGTTAAAAATTTGCTCCACATGTATTCCCCGGAAAATAGGAGAACAAGGGGTGATTTAATTCAGTTATTCAAGTTCATAAAACAGGGATACATGGATGGCTAAGTAATATTTGAACTTTAAAAGAGAAGAAATTAGAATGTTTACTAGATTTCATTGTTATAAATTTTTTGCAGAAGCCATGTGGGGTTTAATAAATATCAAATACTGGCGTAAAATGAATCATATGTGACCACGAACGTTTTTAGAAGCTACAGTACATTTACACCTTACCTATGTCTTTTTCTTTAAAAGCATTTCTCGAAGTATACACATCAATAGTTGTTCCAGCAACAATAAAAATAACAATGACTGTTAGTACAGAGCTGGAAAAGAATTTAAAGCAGTACTTAATTAATAATAAATTATTTTTTAGTGTTTAAATTATTTTTTAGCGTTAGCTCATTTTTTATTGTTTAGTGGCTGTATATACATATTTGTTTCGAAAATAATTTTTTAAAATCTTATATTTTAATACAAGATATGTTTTCCACTTTTTCTAATCTTTACTTAAAGAAAAAAAACTATCTAAATTTTTAATAACTTAGTTCAACTTAATTTTGAGTCAAATTTCTTTTTAAATAGTTTTCATAAGGTTCCCTATGTGCACTTCAAAAAAAAAAAAAAATATGACTTTAAAGTTTAAGCTGCCAATTGAGTTACCAGAATATAACCTTAAATAACATTGAAACTTTCACAATTAAACACAGTAAATTACAGTCAAAACATGGTTTTGTGCCGTAAAATATTCACGATTTTTAAAGTATTTAGAAAAGGTTTTGCCTCAAGCGCAACTCAAACATACGACGAAGTGACGTCATGGAAAAAAGTTTTTGAGAAAATAGTTATAAACTCCAAATGAGTTCAAGGAAACGTTTCAGGTCCGTAAAGTAAGCGAAATGGTTTTGAACCATCGAAAGTGCAAGAAATTTCCATAAAAGCGACGTTTTTTTTTTTGCAGTGTATATCCGATAAAAAAGGCCACGTTGTAATCGTATTTTTTTTAAAAAATACGATTAAGATAAGTAATTGTAATTTTATGATCCTAATATAATATCATGTAATAAAGATAAATGTTCATATTGTATTGTTACATATGTAATACTCACAATACAATGAACTGAGGTATTGTAATATTATTATCTTGCTTTGTTCCACAATTTCTCACAGACACTTGAACTGGAGCTTGTTTTAATACTAGAAAAAAACACTAATTTTAATCATAATAAACGACTAAAATGTCTTATAATATAATAAATATTTTATGCATGTAAATAAATGTTATCTTCGATGATAAAAGTATTAAAACCAATTATTTGTAGTTGTCTATAATTGAACAATAACCTTGATTTTATCATTAAACATCATGAAAATCTTTAATAAGTAAAAAAAAAATAGCAACCTTAATATTTATTTAACTAAGATTTTATCTCTACTCTGTAAAAAGTATTTTTATGACATTCTGAGGAAGCTCTAAAAGAACAAATAAATTTCCCACTAATAACTGCAATTTTGACAAAATAATTACGCAAAGGAAACAACACGATTCATGATCAAAACGCTTAATTTGTCATTCTGCTTTCAAAACAGTTTTCAAATACGGAAAATATCAAAAGTAAATAGCGTTTAAAAACATTTTATGTGAACTTAACCAATGGTGAAAACTTCGAACTTCCGTAGGTATAGGAAATTATAAAAGGCTTGCACGCAATGCTTATTTATACTGGAAAATTTAACGCTTGGAATATGTTCGCATTGTGACAAATCTTTGAAGTGACTTGTGAAAGATTCGAAAATAAAAATGAATAAGAGATATTTATTTGATTCGTTGTAATTGTATATTTTGGTACTATAAGTTTTAATCAAGGCAAGTAAATTAAATGAAATTTGATTATTTATTTTGTGTGTTTTAAAAAGTTAAATCACCCAATTAAAGGTCATAAATGCTGCAGAAAAAGTATTAATAAATATTCTTTCTGATTTTTAGTCCGTCATTTTTATGAGGGTTCGGGTATATGGTTGTTTAACAGTGAAATTTAAAAAAAAAAATAAGAAAATAATCTCTGACACTCACGTAACACAGAATCTACAATCAAAGCTTAACAAAATATTTAGGCTATTTGGTTGGTAGACATACATTTTCAGGTTTGTGTGCTTGGTCAGAGACCCGCTTATAAACCTTCGCCAAGTAAGACAGACACAACACACACATACGTGACAGATGTTGCCATCTGTTGCGCGCCACCTCCGCAATTTAGACATGTCTCTGAAGGGAGGAATGCGGAGACCTGTCTACAGAGACCTGTACCCGTGGTAAACTGCACAATGACCGCCCACAGGACTTTCGACGCAACATATTTAACGAGCACGTACTCCGCATATAGACGGTTCGTCTTCAGTTGTACCGAGACTCGATCGCGGGACCTTCCGATCCGGAGATCGAGAAATAAAATATTTATTTTTTTTCAGAATGTCTGTTGCCACTCTAATCTAGGCATGAGTCTATAAATAAAGGAATATATCGAAATAATTAAAATACTGAATTGCGAAAGGCAAAAAAGCAGGTTAACCGACGACGGACGAAAATCCTTAAACCTGATAAACGGCTCCAAAAGCCCGGATAGATGAGATGAAGATTCATTAAATGATTACACATCGACACCTCGACATAACACATGACACATCGACCTAACACATCGACACCTCGTTGAATGCATTGAAATCCACAGCAATATACAGAATGGATGCATGTCTGTCACGATGGGCTTGTTATTGCCTGATTTTTTTAAAGGACGCATTTATGTCTTAGATTTGATGTGTTTTACAGGATTCACGATATTCATCACACACTCGTGAAATAGTCGTAAGTGAAAATACGAAAATCCCCGCTACGTCGAAGGTGCATGGAGGTGGAGTTAGATTGTTCAAGCGACGACACGTTCAAAATTTTAATAATCTGCTATGGGCGAGCATACGGATGTTGTCGGCAACAGAGCTGTACATGGATTTAATATTGCTCCATTTGCAGATGCATGCCTATACCAGCGGCTGGCTGGTTATTTCGGCTGTAGGTAAATGTTAATAGTGTTTCACTTGGAAATACTTTAAAATATCTACTTCAATAAACTGTCAAAATATTTTGAATGTAGATGAGGCCTAAAAATGGTTCTTACATGCTGTTGCCAGTTCTTTTATGTCATCTGCAATGCATTGAGATGGAACGCAAACTCCAATGCGTATTACCATGAAATGGAACAATGCAGAACCATGGGAGACATCAGAGAGAACCTAAAAAAATAAACAAAATTTAATGCATAATTGTTTTTAACCCTTTCAGTTGATGCCATTTGGCATCATCATGTTTGTGATCATAATTGAAAAAAAATAATAGACATGGCATCTATTGGGATTAATAAAATATATTTTTAATAGGAAAAAAGTTTGAAGAATCTAATGATGTGCTTTTTGATATCATAAATGGCTAGACGATCAGAAAAAAAATTCTAAAATGATGATGTCAATTTGTCATTTCATTAATGTTTTAGTAATAATTTAAACTAAGTATTGCATTTCTCACTTGATTGAAAGGTTACGAAATTATTCGAAGATATTTATTTTATGAATTTCTTATTTATTAATTGGAGATATTTGAAGAGCTTAGTGGAAGAACGTTTTAAGTGAAAAAAAGGTTAAAACGAGAAAATGAGATTTAATGTTTTTATTTAGCATTCTGAGCTGTTGTAAACGGTACTTTCAAACTGCAAAAAAATATATCAAACTTAAAGTTTAAGAAAAAGATAAAACTTGTTACTGTTAAAGAAGTTAGTATGTTTATTGAAACAAAAATCTAATATTTTAAAATTGTCACCACAAAAAAATGTGTGTTAAAAATGTGCTCCACATGTGTATTAACTGGAAAATAGGAGAACAAGGGGTGATTTAATTCAGTTATTCAAGTTCATACAACAGGGAGACATGGAGGGCTTAGGTTTTACCTTAGATAGCCGTACCAGAGGGCATGGTCAGAAATTGAATAAATCATGCTTTAGAATGGAAGCAAGGAAACATTATTTTTACAAAAGAGTCGTCCATGAGTGGAATGCTTTACCAGAATATGTTGCGTATTCGAAGAGAGTGGAAGATTTTAAGAAGAATCTCGATAGCTATTGGAAACTGGTAAGGAATTAGATATATTTTGGACCAACCTTGCTGGGCCTCTGGCCTGTTGTTGGTCGACAATTTTTTTTGTATATGTATTTTTATTTGTCATTTAGCACGTTCTTCCACTAAGGTCTGCATTTTTACTATGCTTACCGAGTCCTTAGAGACATTCCCAAAATCGAGCACCTTCGTGTTGAGAGTGACACTATCCTCCAGCGCTGGCAGCGTGGGCTTCAGCTCCAGCGTGCAGTATTGGCCGCGGATCTCCCTTTGCCTGCCGGGCCTACCTACCACATCCAAACACTGGTCGTAGTCGCCCAGGTCTGTTAAGGTTCCAGCAAGGCTGCCCGAAGGAAGGCGGCCACTGGAATCCACCACTGAAACAGAAAAGTGTTGTATTTATTTCAAGTTTTAATATTTAAATAATTAATTTCTGCTTGTAGTTTTTTATGTGTTTGATTTTCGAATATAATTAATGTGTATCAATGTTCGAGTAAAATATGCGTTCAACAGTCTGTTGAGTTATACGTCGATGAAGAGTTAGTGAGGAGAGAGAGAGAGAACAATATATTCCCAAATGTAAATTCGTTGAAATCTCAAATTTGTGACAAGTATGTTAAGGTTCCATCAAAGCTGCCCAAAGGAGTGCGGCCACTGGAGTCGACTACTTAAACATACAAATGTTGAGCTATGCGTCTACCGCTCACCAAATAGCTTCAATAATATCAGATGAACAAAATGAAACTATCAAAAATTAGTCCGACGATGTTGTCATTCTCGAAGGAAGGCGGACGCTAGAGTCACCACTGAAACATACAAATGTCGTCACTTGACTGTTGCGATGCAAGTCGCCAATAGAACTAGTGTAGCTCTAGGGCGACGATTATTCAAATCAACCTAAACTAGCATACAAATGCTGGCTTGACCCTTTATCTTTTTTTTCTCTAATGGGGCAGCAACATTGGTGGTCAAGCCTTTTTGCAGACTCGGCACATTCCCCAGAACTGAGAAACATATTTTGTGGCACCATCTAGGCGACTCTCGCTACCAATTTTGACACACAGTGTACAATGAATCTGAGCTCTCTGTGGATGTTAAAGTATGCCGAGATATAAATTTGCCGAGAGAACCCAGACGAAATGGGCCCTCCAGGGATCTTTTACATGCCACATAATCATATGACATGGGTGCCCAGAATTTTTACATCCAGAAAATCCGACGATTCAGCCGGGGCTCGAACCCGCGATCTTGAGCTTACGAGGCGGACACGCTTAACCTCTCAGCCACTCTGAGCCGCTTTGACCTTTTATCTAAAGTAACGGTACTTATAAGTGCCAATTAAAAAGTCGCCTTTTCACTTTTTATTTTTCAATTTGGAGATAACGGGAAATATGATTTTTTTTATTGGTATGTTCGTTTTAGCACGTTAAACTCTATAAAAGTAAAGTAAATTCTTCCTAAAACTTTGACATTAGTTAACTTGTTTTCAAAGGCGAATAATTTTAAATTGAAATTTAGTTCCGTGCATAAAGGGTTAAAGCTTCAATGTAGTGATACACTAAAAGGAAAAAAATTTCTCGGAAAAAAGTTGTTGGACTTCAATATAGTTGAAAAATTTAACAAAATTAAAAACGTAATAACTTGAATAACTTAAAACTTTAAATTCCGCTCCCTCCAAAAAAAGGAAAAATTGAATTTGTAAAATCAGAGTTAGATTTGGAATTCAAAAGATCAATACGACAACACTAAATGATATAATTTTTCTTGATATACAATTGAAAACACATACTAAATATACTATTTTTAATCCATCGTATAATAAATTTTATGACGTAATAAAATTACACAACAATCATGTTTCTAAATCATTTTGCAGACATGCAAGATCCTTCTACGAAGTTCTTTTTGCGCAAGTCCGTTAAAAATATATTTGACCTAAATATCATCTTTTTGAGAGGGACAGTCTAGAAGTTAATTATTAAGTGCCCCTCGATTAGCGAGTTGCAACATCTTTTTATGATACAATATTTTTGTCCACGTTTTATACGAAGTAAATTACTTCCTTTCATTTGCGCCACATTTTCCCATATTTGAATTAGCTTTCTGAACTTAAAATGTATTACTATTTTTTAAAAATCTCAATTTTAGAATATTTTCAGCTCGAAAGTACAGAATTGATTTTTATTAAGTATGAATTGTATTTGGCTAATTTTAAACTTTTTCTGGCATTTTCTAAATCTGTGTCAGTTGCGTATTTGAACAACACTTTAAAGGCAAAGAAAGGCTACAATTTGTATTTTTTTTAAGTCATACATTTTTTTAATGAAAGAGAAAATCCGATTATAATTTGTCACCTGACTGTGGTTCTAAAATACGACGCCCGTCGCCAATAGCCCTCGTGCAGCTCTAGTGACACGATAATTCAAACCAAACCTAACCGATTATAATTTTTTAAGGGTCCAGTCGTTTCTCAAAAAGTCTGATCATAATCTATTATAAAGAGACTTTGTGTCCTTAATTTTTTTTTATCTTGTATCCAAACTGTAGTTCTAACCCCGTCAGTTAGACAGTTGACTGACAGTCTAATTTACATGAATTTAATTTTTTTTTAAACTTGGAAACATTATGGGGCTACTCAAATCAATAGCTGTTTAGGCATGTGGAGAAGGTTTTACAAGTTGAAATTACAATCTAGAATTCCACTTTAAACAAGTGCATGAGTTTGATTCAATATTCTCAGCCAACACAAACACACACACACACACAATCCGGTTTAATAAAATGTCTTGAAGTGAACAATTAACTTCGTAATGTTATAAGCAGTAAGTTGGAAAAAATTTCTTCATTAAAAACACCATAGGACTCCTGAAGAGAATAGAAATTTACTCATGTCGAGAAAGTTGCAAATTTTAGGGACAGCTAGAATGCTTGAAAAATGCATGCATTGAATTTATTAACCCTCAATCAAAGGGTACAGCCTACAACAGCACCAAAGATGAAACATCTTCAGAAAGCGACTAGCGACTTTTTAATTGGAAACAGCACGCGCCCAAATAACATTTCTTAACAAGAAGAAGGCCTCTCAAGAGAAGAGTAGCTATTTACTCAGGTGAAGAAAATTACAAACCTTTAAGACGGTCTAGAAATTACACAGTGCGTGCATTTTGATTTTACTGTTCTCCCCTCAATTAAATTATGTAATCAACATCAACAACAAAGACTAATCAAACGTCTTCAGGTGGACAATTAACTGCTTAATCAAAAACACTGCATGTCGAGAAAAAAAAAAGGTTCCGCTTGATAAAATTTATTCTCTTCTTATTTATGCCAATGCATAAAGGGTAGAATAAGATGTAGATATTGCCTAAAGATCAAAATCTATGTACTCACTGGTTTGAAAGTGAAGCCATTATTGCATGGGCGATACGCCCAAACGAAATTGTTGCTAACTAATCGACCTTGTCGGGTGACGCGAGAAATTTCCATTTACTTTTTGATCAAAAACACCACAGGTTCAAACATTTTGCTAAATAAAAATACCATCAGGCAGCTTCAGTCTGCTTACTTCTGTTTCGGAAGTATTGCCGAAATATAGAATAAAAGAATAAACATGAGAAAAACAAATATATCACAAAGAATTACATTCTTAAGTTAAAATTCTTTAAAATTGGCCATGGCAAAAACTGTCAAGATGTGTCCTAATAACGAAGACCGTAGGTCCGAAGGGATTAAACAATAAAATAGACGTTTCTTCAAGAAATCTCTTCAAAAGTGAGCAGAGAGGCTTGCTTGGGCCTATCCCTTTCTCACCGATCTATTACGATCGTGCGGGTATAAAAGAGAATGCTCAAGCTCTTCAAAAATATCGATTCCGAAGCAGCTGACTTGTACCATTCGTTATTTGTATGAAAAATGACTTTTACAAAAAAAAAAGTTGCTGGCATTGATGCTGTTTAACGCATTTTTTTAGATAAACCTCCAAATTTAGTCTCATAATTTTAAATCAGCGCCATCTAAAGGCCTTTCTTAAAGAGATACGAAGAGTACACGGGAAAAACCGATTGATTTTGTAGAGAAGTTTCCTTAGCAGGCCACTTTGACGATGATAGCGAGTGATCGCCTAAGCTTTTTTAAGGAAATCAGTTCCTACCACATAGTTAGAGTAATAGAGATCATAGTTAGAGTAATAGAGTGGTAGATCACGTGACCTCCAATGCTAACGACGGGACGCGCAAGGAGCTCCCAGAAGAACCCCAATGAAGTCAGCGTTGTAGGTCACGTGATCTGCCACTCTAATACTGTAACTACTATCTCTGTAGTTCCTAGCTACCAAGATTCAGGTGATTGACGATCCCGACGCTTGGACCAGCGAAGAAGAAAGAGAGAAACCAGAATTCTGCCGCCAATGTTCGCCAAGCAGACAATTGCGGGCGTCCGCCTAATAAATCAATCGATTCTTCCCGTGTACTCTTCATATATCATCAATTTGGCGATCATTAGTTGGTTTCATTTTTTTCATACTAAGAATCTGAATCCTAATCTAACTTCCATAACTAAACTACGAAATGATTATCCGAAACGCAGCCACGTGCATCGATTCGGTTTCACTTTCTCATCAACAACTTCCCTGAACAGCAAATTCGGGTCATCCTCGCAGAGCCGAACAGTCGAAGGTAAAAGTGAACGATTTATCTTTTCTTTTTGTTAGGTTGATGGTCTTGAAATGTGGTATTTGGTTCACGTGTCTTCCTTTCCTATTGTAAGCGGAAGTAGGGACGGTCACATCCGATTAATGGATCATTATTTTGCCCATTTTGGGGATGATGAAATTTGGATTGGTTCTTCGAACGGACCTTTGCCTGACATACTTAATATTTTAATGGTTGAGGATAATTTTTTTGACTTTCAAAGAATGTTCTTGGAGTTCTTAAGCTTTTTTTATTCTGATTAAGGAGATGTTTTGACCTGCATCGTTTTCAAACAATGTCTGCTCAAGGTTATGGCTTATTACGGATACAAATATTATGTAAGAGAAAATGTCTTAGGAATATTTGCTTATTTTGTTGAGTAGTATTTATCTTTAACGTATTACTATTTATCGGGAGAATGCGTATCTGGTTTAATAGATGTGCATAGGAACTAGTATTCTGATTTTACAAATATTACTATTTTTGTACTCTACAAGTAAATTAACACTATGGTCCAGATTCGTTTTAAAATACATTATCTTATGCATAATAGATATAAATTAAGTTTCTATGGTATAAGTTTTTTTAAGCTACAACTTACTTAATGTACAGGAATTGCTAGTGATATATTAAGGGTAAATAAAGGTACTTTAAAAATCTCAATTATATTTTAAGCTACCATTTTAGGTATTCTAACATATCAATTAAAATCTACACTCATATTATTTGAAATCATCAAATTCAATTGAGAACAAAAAATAATCTGGATCTGTGTTACTAATTTTCTTGATTTTAAATGAAAAATGAAACAATTTTAAATAGTTATTACTACCAATTAAAACCGAAAACAACTGATATCTTACTAACTGTTGTCTTATTAAAATCGCAGACAACTCATTTGTTTAGCATCGAACAAAAGTATTGAAAACCCTTCCCAAAAATATTGCAAAACCTTTAAAAAGAAAGCAACAATAACATTCGTTTGATTTTCTTTTGTGTTTGTCAATCAGTAGAAGCGTTGGGCGCTGCTTCAAAAATGGTTACATAACGCGACATGTCCTAAAAACTCCTAAGTAATAATTGTCGCTGTCATGTCAAAAGGGCGTTTAGGGTTTCGACCCATGTAGTAATAAATTGAAGCTTGTTAGGTTTCAAAATAGACGTTAAGCTGAAACAGACAACAAATGGGTTTGTGTCTTTGCATAGTAGTCGTTGAGTATGTCTAAAAAATGGTATAATCCACACTGTTACCTATAGTGAAATCAGGTTAAAATATTATGTCACTTCGAAGCGAAAGTATTAGATGTATATATATATATATATATATTTAATGGTATTTGACACAATAAATATAATTAACCTAATTGATTCTAACCTATAATTAACATGTAGTAATCAATCGAAGCTTGAAAGATTTCCCAATATTTTTTTTTTGTATTACTTCCTTTGCATTGTATAGTCGGTTAGTCAGTCTTAAAAAAAATTAGTACAATGTAACTGAAAACGATGGTGAAAAGCGGTTGAATATTTTTTCTCTTTGAAAGTTTGAATGTTCGATGCATATACATTTGAAGATATATGACAGAATGAATATGATTGAGCATTGCACAGGCAATATTAGAAATCAGGCCTCCATTTTGTCAGCAAGAATTATTAAGAGGGACTGTTAGTCCCATAGAGCTAATGCATTAGTTTTGGAGTCACAACCTCCGCAGAAGTATTGCTTCACCATGTGTTAGCCCATTTCCCCTGGGTGTGGGAATCAAAATAACATCGAAATGATACAAATTTGAAATGGAAATTTTATCTAGTTATTTGATTATATATTTTTGTAGTTTTAAAATGACAAAAATATACAGCAGATGGCTACGCCATTTCACAATGTTATTAATTAATAATTAAATTACTGGATAATATTTTCCTTTCAATTTTGTTTTAAATTGATGTTATGATTGCCATACCTGTCTTTACCTGGTGAAAAAGGGCTAACATGGCAAAACAATATTTCTGCGGAAGTTGTGATTACATAACTAATGCATTAGCTCAATGGGACTGACACTCCTTCTTAATATAGGGACTGTTTGTCCCATAGAGATAATGCATTAGTTTTGAAATCCTAACTTTTGCAAAATAATTGCTTTGCCATGTTATATCATGTTCACCAGGTATGGTAATCATCACAATGGCAATTTAAAACAAAATTGATAGGGTAATTTAATTTTTAATTGATAAAATTTTAAGTCGTCATTTGCTGCACATTTTAGTCATTTTTAAACTTCTAAAATATATTAATAATAAGATAACATTTTCGTTTCAAATTTGTTTCATTTCGATGTTATGTTGATTCCCATACCTGGGGGAGAAAGCTAACATGGCAAAGCAATAATTCTACGGGAGTTGTGATTACAAAACTAATGCATCTCCATGGGACTGACAATTTCTCTTAAATATCGCGCTGAGTTCAAGTAACATATTCGTTTTTAGAGTTTACTGATATAGAAATTTGTAGGTTTTAAAGTTGTCGCAAAAAACGAAAACCTTCTTGTACAAATATTTAACTGAATTAGATTGCATCAAAAATCTATTATTGAGTAGTAGTTGAAAGCCGTGTAGTGTTTCGCACCCCTAGTTAGTTTTTGAAAACGTAATGGTGTAATTTGCGTTTGTAACGCAGATAGTTAAAAACTAAAATTTAGGGTGTGAAATGTAACTGAAATAACATGCAACATATTTTTTTAACGTTTTATACAACACAAATAAAACAAAGGGCAAACTTTAAACCCATTGACACGATTACCGAACAAAGTGCAATTCTTTAAATTTTAACGGCTACAATCTTAAAAGAGGTTGTCGCCATCTTGTTGTGGCGAGATGTCAAAGTTGTAACAGGTATACTATTATTAAATAACTTGCTACACTGCTCAAAACAATTAGGGGAATGCATGGTTTAAACCAGGGGTTCCCAACCGGTGGTACGCGTACCACTGGTGGTACGCGGGAAAATTTCAGGTGGTACCCGTAAAATTTTTATCGGTCGTATATAAGATAGTTCCATGAAAGATTATTTTAAAGAGAAATCTTTTATTAATTTCTGGATCGGATGTAAATCCGAGTGCCCTTAATTTTCCGTCAAGCTGGGCTATTTTTGATGCCATTCGTTACGAATTACTTATGTGAGACGCAGAGTATAGTGAGAATGTATTTTCTGAACGCTTGTGCATTAAAAATAAACAGAGGTACAAGGTACAATAAAAACAATACTCTCAATGTTGATATTTTTGTCACAAGCAAACAATAACGCGACAAGTTTCGCACTAAAGACTATAGAAGTATATTTTGTATAATCATTAATTATTTGCTGAGTTGGTACGAATTTTTTATTTGTATATTTTTCGACCTATGGGTAATAAATAAAACTGTAAATGAGTACCATTTCAATTATAAATAAACAAATATTTAACCATTAAATATGAATGCTTTTAGAAGAGTAGCTATTATATGCTAATAAAAAGATTTTGGTCAGGTGCGTGGTACTCCGAAATTTCTCAAAAAGTCAAGTGGTACGCGGATGCAAAAAGGTTGGGAACCCCTGGTTTAAACCATTTCGCCCCCAATGATTCCATTTGGTATCATAAGCTTCCAATTTTTCTACTCACTAAGTTCAACTCGTACTTATTTATCGTTATATGGAAGAATCGTGCCTTTTGAAGAATGAAATAATGTTTATTTTAATTGAATGAAAATATGAAAAACATGGTAAAATAAAATTCACTCCCAAAACCTTTTATAAAATAAATGAACCCTAAATTCTTCATGCTTGTATTCTTAGAAGTCTAAAATTTGATTTTACCTTTTTTTTGCAATTAAAATAAAAAAAAAATTATTATAATTTATTCAAAAGTTATTATTCCAATTTTTTATCCTTTAAATTTTAGTTACAAAACTAAAATTTGTTTCCCTGTTTTTTACCATTTCAATCTGATTGCATAAAGAATCTATTTCACAAATTTTAGATCTTTATAATAAAAAAATAAGTTGTTGGAACTGGACGGGTAAACAAAAGAATGCAAAGTGCTCCCCTAATTGTTTTGAGTAGTGTAATTCGTATATTTTCATAATCAATTAACAAAAATTGCGGGATGTTGAACTAACCCATTAGGGGGAATGGGCGCGCAGGATAACAGCGAGTCTCCAAAGCAAAATATATCAGAGTTAATCCAATGGGGGGAAAATATTCTCCCTGCCACATTTCTCCGGTTGCATTGAATATTTTTACAAACGGATTTTTACATGATAAATAGCTGACTCACAGGTTCCGACAATCCCACTTTTTGAAAATGGTTCGAATATGTTTGTTAATTTTTAATAAATAATTTTATATTATTATTCGAAGCAATTTTAAAAAGTGGGATTATAGAGACCTGTAAGTAATCTACATTTATTGCCTAACAAAAACAGTTTGTAAAAATATTCAATAAAGCCGGAGAAATGTGGCAGAGAAAATAGGTTTATTCTTTCCTCATTGGATTAACATTGAGTCATTTGAGTTTGGAGACCCGAGGTCTAGCGCGTCCATTCTCCTTTAACGGAGATAGGTGAAAAAATACAATGGTCTCCTGCAATTTATGTAGGACCGATTAAGTTTTACGAATTAAAAAAAAATAAAAAAATTTTTAGTCTGAAATGGAGTCTTTATTTCACTGTATTAGATTTTAATTTTACTTTTAACTAACTAAATAGCTTTTAACTAACTTAATTTTCAACTAAAGACTTTCATGTATTTTTCAAAATGTATTTCTGCAGTTGTTGTTTTGAAAAGACTCATTAACGCTTAAATTTTAAAATTTGGCGGACAAATTATATTTATAATATCCTAAGAACTATAATTGTTGCTGCCAAAATTAGCGGTTTCCAGACATGACATGCTTGTTTTTCTTAGGGTGACCAGATATTTTTTAAAAATGTTAATGCAGTACTGTTAAGAAGAAAATCATCTCCCCCTTCCCCCTCTGAACTGTCTGAAACTGTTGATTACTACCAAATTATAGGCACCCATATTATAAGTTTTTATTCCATTTATGTCAATTTGATTTAGATTAAGCAGCAATCTAACCTTATCCACACTTCCTGTATCAATTACCTTTATCAGGAGTGTTAATCGATTATAAAGCAATGGATTGACCATTGCTCTATGCTTAATAAGTAATTTCACAAATTCAGCCTTTGCTCACATTTTATTTCAGGAATAAAAAAAACGTTGACTTAAAAACGGTACATTTGGTTGCATACACTCTTAAAACGAACGAGCGATTTTAACTCAGTCTGAATGATTTTCACTCCTCTAGTCTGGAAAATGCACTTCTACTTTTGGAGTGGATCCTTTGTGTGCTAAACCTCCGACAGGATCACTCCAAACG
Organism: Hylyphantes graminicola; assembly: GCA_023701765.1. NCBI lineage: Eukaryota > Metazoa > Arthropoda > Arachnida > Araneae > Linyphiidae > Hylyphantes > Hylyphantes graminicola. The sequence continues at coordinate 19,518,341 of CM043121.1, read as the reverse complement.
AGTGATTTTAACTCAGTCTGAGATAATATTCACTCCTTTCCAGTGTCGAAAATGCACTTCTCCAACAGGAGTGGAATTCACTCTTTTGTTTTAAGAGTGTATCTTTTGTATAATAATTTGAACTGATTTAGAATACTACTGGCAATTTCTTCGATTCCTATTTTACTAAATCTGTGCTTGAAATGCATTTTGCATGTTGGACGCAAAAAAGGACAGTTTAGGTATTTTTGGGCTCTTTGAAACACGCACAATGCCTTAAAAAAGTAGCATTGTACTGTACTGGGAAATACTGTATGTCTGGTTCCCCTTCGCTATAGTATGTATACCTCTGGTACATTTGAACGTCTTATAGGCCTGAGCAACACTTACAATGCTGCCAAACTGAAGAATATGTTTTTAATCAGCTTGACCACCGGCCACCCCAAACCTGTTACAGCACAAGATGACATCGATGAAAAAAACAAAAAAGGTGTTCCATTAAAACGGAAGTAATAGTCTTCGGTCTGACACGGTTTGCCTCGAATTCTCGAAAATCGGAAGTAAGTTCCACTTTCCTGGATGGGCAGTTTTGTTTACGGTTACACGAGATTGGATTTATTGTCGCTAATGCTGGTTTTAATTTGTGTTGGTAATTTCACAGGCAATTGGCATCGTTAAGTGTTGGGAATGTCATTTGAATGGAAGTGTTTTTATTGGGTTTGGTTACGGTTTATCACATTGGAGTATAATTAACCGATTTGAATGGGACAGGAGAAAGAAATTTCTCTGTGTTCTAGCATGTGATTTAGGAGAATTTATCGTTTTACTTACTTTAGGATTTTTATTTAAACGAATTGTTTTATCAGTTTTGGTTAACTTGTCACATTGCAGTGTAAATATCGATCGAATGAAACACGGTTAACCATTTTCTTAATGTTTTAACAGATGTTTAGATAAAAAGAACGTTTTGTCATTTTATTTGTTTGTTAGTGGCACTGTAAGTTAAGAATACCATTTAAAACGTATTTTTCTTTTTCTTTTAAACCCATTATTGGCAACCCGGTCACTTTGGGAATACTATTAATACATTTTTTTTTTAATTCTTAAGGTAGGGAAATACCCAAAATTCTAAAATTTTTACTATTACTTTAATCTCTTTCTAATTTGGCATAGTGATTTCAAATATAATGAACAATGCTACTTGGTAATTTTTTAATTTAAATATAATTGATTTATTTTAAACGGTGTTTTTCAACTAAAAAAAGGGGTTTACGCTAACACTTCTAGTATAAAAAGTTTTACATTAGTTTACATGAATTTTTTTACAGATGCTATGTCAATATACATCTGTGCTATAAGCCTCTAACATCTGGTGTAAATACAAAAGTTTTTTTTAATGTCCAAGTGTAAATTAATCGAAAAATATATATACTTTTTTTAGTTAATTCATAACATTTTTCTTCATAACTTCTTTTTTTTATATTTTTTATGTAACTCTAAAGGGTCATTGCATGTATCAGTTCAAAACGAAGAATTTAACACATAATTAATGCTTATAGGGGGACAATTCAGGCCCAGTGGCCTAGTGGTAGTGCTTCGCATTGCCACGTCACATGTCCGGGGATCGAATCCCGGACTGGGCGAGGTTGACCTTGCCTTTCATCCCTGGAGTGGATCTATAAAATGGGTACCAAGCATGCTTGGGAACTAAACACTGGGGGTTCCGCGTGATGCTGTCCACCTTACCGGGAAATATGCCTAGCACCCCAGAGCCCTGGGTCACGAAATCTGAAATGGGCACGGCAGGCCTTGGCTCAGTAATGGACTGTTGCGCCGGGGAGTTTAGGGGGACAAATCAATGTGGTAGACTTGTTAGCGTGAACCTTTTCGAAAAACACCGTTTAACATAAATAAATTATACTTAAATTTTAAAAAATGCCTAAATAGCAATGTTCATTATATTTGAAACCACTATGCCAAATTTGGAAAAGATTAAAGTAATAGTAAAAATTTTAGAATTTTGGGTATTCGCCTACCTTAATTTAATTTTTTCTGCATTAAAGGTTCAAGACAATTGTCTTCAGTTATCATATATTTCGTTTATTTTAGTAAATTCAAGGATAAATCTCATTTCTTTTGGGAAACTCTCTTGACACACACAAATCGTTGTTATTGGGTAAAGGCTTGATTCCACGGTCCGTATAAACTTGGAAACGGACACATTTTAGTAAAACTGATTGCTTGTCTGGTTAGGTTAGGTTAGGTTTGCATTATCGTCGCACTAGAGCTTTACGAGGGCTATTGGCGACGGGCGTCGTATTTTCATTATTCACCAGTCAGGTGACGAGCCGCCACTTGAGTTGGCACCCAACGCAACCGTTAAGGGCGACATCGTACACAGCGTTGGTACTTTGGAGCATATTTATCGTGCACTTCCTCCACACGGGGTATTATTCGTTCGACATTTGTCTTTTTAACTACTTTATAATATAGTAAATTAGTTCTTACTGATTCGTCTTACTCTTACTTTTATTTAGTCTTTACTGGCGTATTTATTATAATTATATGACTAAGATATTTATAAATTATTGACGTTGTCAACACTTATTAGAGTGTTGTTGCAGAACATGGTCATTTTTCAAGTGTATTTTTTTATTGATTTTAATATTTACAAACGGAAATAGTTAGGAATTTTGATATGCAGGGTTAGTCAAAATGAATAGGACAATAAGTAGGTAGGTACAAGTAGTTAGTACTGTAGTTTGGTTACAATAAACCAAACATTCATTCGCCTAAAAATAGTTTTCTTATTGTTCTAATAGACTAACCCCGCATGCATTGAAAATTTGGCATACCAAGAAGTTGTATCTTCATGTGTTTTATTAATACCACTGTTTGAATGGGTTTTCATTATTTGAATTCAGCACACACACACAAAAAAATATACTTGAGTTTATTGTTGGTGGGGGGGGGGGGGGCTATAAATTACGTGGTGCGATATTGACTATCTCTATGGGTAATGTCGTTATTGTAGCTTTATTTTGACAACTTTGTTTAGTTTTATATCTTTAACATAGGTTGTTGTTCGATTAGTATTTAACATGCTTTAACAGTTTAAATTATAAAATAATAAAAAAGTTTTGATCGAAGTAAATTAAATCAATGTTTATTAAACTACATTGATCCATTGATAAAATTCAGACAACCAGTCAAAAACAACTTAAAAGAATATTCGTTTTATTACTTTAATTATATGTGATTTCCTAGTGCTTAAAAATCAATCTAAAATTTGTTTTAATATTTTGTCTGACATACGAATAACTAAACATCTCTTAATCAGATAATTTTTGAAATATTCTATCTCGCAGAGCTCTGATTAGATAATGAATCATTTGAAAGTCCAGAATAGTACGGTTCTTAGAAATAACAGTTCTTTTAAAAGAGTCGAAAGTAAAATTTTAGTTGTTCATACTTTTTTTTGTGATAACTTAATTTAATTTTGTTTTTAATTTTGAATTTTTTTACACTTAATGAAATAAAATATTAATGTTATTATTAATTCTAAATAAAATAGTAATGTATAACTGATTTCTACTACAATTACATTTATCCTAAATTATTGGTATTTCAATTTTTTGAAATATTTACTTGGTACTTAAGTAGTAATAGTTCAGTAGACAATATTTTAACAAACTTTTTGCTTGATAAAATTATATTTGGTTAAATATTTACAAAATAATTTCAAATATTTTTGTTTAGAGGGTCTGAATTTAATATCAGATAATATAAACATATTTCAATGAAAATTTCAGAAATTTACTTACTTTTCACAGCCCAGCTTTTATATTTTCTCAGTCCCGATACCAACTGCAACAGGGCACTGTTGCATTGCGACGACAGTCTCAACTGGCTGTGGATTCTCAAAATTTTCGGTAACGCTTTTTTCATTACCGAATCGGTGTACAATCGGAAGGTCTTCTCGAGGTCCAGCCATTTATCTTCGATGCTGTTCAACTCTGTCTCTGGATTTTTAGTCTTTTTGACGGTTCGCGGGTCAGATTGGATGGAGGGTTTAACTACAGATTCACTTACATTAACTTCGAGATCTAAGTCCGAATCATAATTGGTATTTTTGTCAACCAAGACAACTGACTCAGTCGTTAGTTTGTCAGAGTCCATTCTATTTGTTGTTTCGCCCGCCAAACTTGGAACCGAATGGAAAATATTTCGTGAAGTTCCATTTCCGTTAGTGTAATTATGGACATTTGCACTGCCTATTTTGATTGCACCGATTTCAATATTGCTCTGGGTGGAACCAAGCTCAGTTTGACTAGATTTAGAATGAAGAGGAATCGGTAAAAGCTTCCTTGCATTGGTTGGTAAAATGTTATTGTTTCTATTCAAGGCATTGTTGGTTCCATTTCCAATCAGTTCTCTGACATGGTCGAGAAGAACGTTCTGCAACGAGTCGTCAGACGACACATTTGAAGCAATTCCGGCAATGTTTTTCGGAATATCAAAGGCCGGACTGCCTTGGTCTTGAAGAGACTCGTCAATTCTTCCAAATCCGGCCGGAATGTCTATCCGGGCAGCAAGGATAGCTTGGGAAAAGATCAGCAAGAGGAGAACAGGGAAAAGCATGTTGTCGGAGGGATGGGTTGCATTCTAAATGAAAAGCGTGTTTTTTTTTCTCGCAAGGAACTGGAACAAGGATTACTGACCGAGAAAGTTCGGAAGAAAAGGCGATGTTTTGACGCCAATGTGTAGTTTCGCCAATGCTCGCCAAACCGGTACTTTTGCTTTGTTTTGTTGAGCTGTATATTATTTTTTAAATGCTCTAAATAGAAATTTAAGTTTATTTTGGTGCTTATGGTTGATGCATAGTATGGATTACACTTTTACTACTGTAAATGTACACTGAAAAAAAATTCTAGTTCAACTACGAGAATACGGTATATCTAACCGTATTTTCTGGCTCATATGGAACAAAAAAAAATGTGGTTTATCTACCAGTATCTGCTTGGTAATGACTTATGGTAAAATTACTAGAAAAGTATGGTTTCATTACCATGATGTTTGGTAGCACATTTGGTTTTCTTACTTTATGTAGTGGCTTTATTACTGTATATAGTGGTTTCATTACCGTATGTAGTGGTTTTATTACTGTATACAATAATATTATTGCCGTGCACAAAGTTAATATTACCAAATAAGATTATGTAAACCACATTGTTTGGTAGGTAATTTGGTCTGTACACAAAGGTATACCAAATAAGATGGCAATATTATTAAACAATGTAGTTTTATGAGGTAGTCCCTGAATTGGAGGAAAATAGTCTCCAGGGACCTGTATCCGTGGGAAACTGCGCAATGACCGCCCACAGGACTTTCGGACCCAACAGATTTGACAGGCACTTACTCCGCATATACTCGCCGGGTCTTCAGTGATCAGGACTCGATCGCATAACCTTCCGATACGGAGATTAACACTCTGACCACAGGACTCCCGATTGTACTAGTATAATCAGTTTAGTTTGCTTATATGACTTCTTTCGAGTTGTCGCAAACGACTGCAACACAGCACCGTTTTTGATGAGTGAGATTTTCCATACATATTGGTAGTAAAAATTTCAGCTAATACCGTGGTATTTGGTAGGTATCATTGCGCTCAACATGGTCCGATCACCAAGCACATGGCAAAAGACCCATGCTTTCTGGAAATTAATTTGGTATTTCAACCATGCTTTTCGTATAAAAACAGAGCGTATGGTAGGAAAAGCATTTGTGCTGGTAAACTTACTTTTCATACTTGTAATCTTACCAAACGTACGGGTAACAGAGCTATGATTTTAGATACCAGAAATTCTAGTAATGGTTTACCAAAACTAATAGTAAGGTTACTAATTGAATGGTTTAAGTACCTGGTATTCTGGTTTTATTACTAGAAATACCATTACCAAACAATTATGGTTTGTTTGCAAGATTTTTTTTTCAGTGTAGTAAAAGAGTTATTATTTGCTGCATTGATTACTTTGTGAAAAAAGTCTTATTTGATCTATGTATTGCGCATTAACTTTAGTATGGTTAGTTGAGAAAAAATGCAAGCGTAATCAACTTAATATTTTTTATAGAATAATGTAGCTCCCTTTTATAAAAGTCATAAAAAAACAAATAAAAATTAATTATTATGCTAAATATTGCTTGATTGAGTATATTTTGCCGTAAAAACACATTTTTAAAGTATATGTAATGACGGAAGTTGAGACATTTTAGTCTGTCATTAACAGTAACTCAAAATTCCAAAATTGGTTTTATTCCTTGGATAACAATAATTCATGGAAACCCGGTACATCATGCACACTTTCAAGAAATAAAAAATCTTCGTCCTGAGTGCAATCAAGTGAATCTTTGTGTACATTCGATGAGAAGTTAAGGGCGAAATGTGAAAAATATTTATTTATGTGAAAAATATTTTTTCCTATTGTCCTTTAGGAAGACATACTAAAGGGTTCAAATAGCAGATCAAATAGATCAATAGACAATCAAAATCGATATTTTCATCGTTTTCGTTGTGTTGAGTCCCCTTAAAGAGGTGCATTAAAAGAAGCCTTTTGATATTTATCTACATGCTCAAAACAATTAGAAGAACGCAGATTTTAAACACTTTCACCCTCAATTATTTCATTTGGAAACATCAGCTTGAAAAACATGGTAAAATAAAATTCACTCTGAAACAATTTTATTAAATAAATTGACTCTAAATTCTTCATGCCTGCATTTTCAAATGTTTAAAAATTGATACTAACTATTTTTAACAAATAAAGTTTTGAACAAATTATAGTTTAAAATTATTGTTAAAAGTTATTCCAAAGTTATGATTCCATTATTTCCCCCTAAATTTTAGTAAAAAAATTACGATTGTTCCTTGTCTTTTTAACCGTTTCATTAAGGACACTGAATCTATTTAATAAATTTTAGATTTTTAGAATAAAAACCAAAAAGTTGGGACTAAAAAGGTTAACAAAAGTACACAAAGTGCTCTCTAATTGTTTTGATCAGTGTTTAATCCCTCTTAACCTCACTTAACCTCATTTAAAGCTGATCTTTCGCAATACAAAAACGCTTGTTTGCATTATCAATCAAAACCCAAACTAATACCCAATCAAAAAACCAATTAGTTAGCCTAATCAACAATTAATCAATTAAGCCAAATCCTCATTTTACAACAACTTTCCGACGAATGTAAGCCGCCTGAACCACGTGGTTAGAGTCCCACGTGTTTTTTGTTCAACAGACCGAGGAAGTAGATGTTAACACAATAAGCAACAAAATAATAACAATTCCGGACAAAGGAAACGTGTTTGGTCCACTATTTGTGTAGTGAAAGGTAGTGAGAGTGTAGGTCACGAAGTTTAAGGAGAAAAATGTTGAAGAAAATACCCCAATTATGCATCTTGAAGTTATGGAATGGGTAGAATCAAGCATGACTTGATAACAATTAAACTTTTACTCCAAAGAAAATATTTTTTTATTCACAATTTCTCTGGAACATCGTTGACGTTAACATGACGTTAATGAAGAAAAGCCACTATTTGTTGCTGATGTAAGACTAAAAATACGCCAATTATGCATCTTGAAGTTATGGAATGGGTAGAATCAAACATGACTTGATAAACATTGAAATTGCAAAACACTTTTACTCTAAAGAAAATATTTTTCTTATCCACAATTTCTCTGGAACATCTTTGACGTTAATGAAGAAAAGCTGATGTAAGACTAAAAATACGCCAATTATGCATTTTGAAGTTATGGAATGGGTGGAATCAAATATGAATTAATCAGCATTGAAATTGCAAAACCTTTTACCCCAAAGGAAATATTAATTTATCCACATTTTCTCTGGAACATATTTGACGGCATTGAAGAAAAGCTGATGTAAGACTAAAAATACGCCAATTATGCATCTTGAAGTTATGGAATGGGTAGAATCAAACATGACTTGATAAACATTGAAATTGCAAAACACTTTTACTCTAAAGAAAATATTTTTCTTATCCACAATTTCTCTGGAACATCTTTGACGTTAATGAAGAAAAGCTGATGTAAGACTAAAAATACGCCAATTATGCATTTTGAAGTTATGGAATGGGTGGAATCAAATATGAATTAATCAGCATTGAAATTGCAAAACCTTTTACCCCAAAGGAAATATTAATTTATCCACATTTTCTCTGGAACATATTTGACGGCATTGAAGAAAAGCTGATGTAAGACTAAAAATACGCCAATTATGCACCTTGAAGTCATTTAATGGGTAGAATCAAACATTACTTGATAACCATTGAAATTGCAAAACACTTTTACCCTCCAAAGAAAATACTTTTCTTACCCACAATTTCTCTTTAACATCTTTGACGTTAATGAAGAAAAGCTGATGTAAGACTAAAAATACGCCAATTATGCATTTTGAAGTTATGGAATGGGTGGAATCAAATATGAATTAATCAGCATTGAAATTGCAAAACCTTTTACCCCAAAGGAAATATTAATTTATCCACATTTTCTCTGGAACATATTTGACGGCATTGAAGAAAAGCTGATGTAAGACTAAAAATACGCCAATTATGCACCTTGAAGTCATTTAATGGGTAGAATCAAACATTACTTGATAACCATTGAAATTGCAAAACACTTTTACCCTCCAAAGAAAATACTTTTCTTACCCACAATTTCTCTTTAACATCTTTGACGTTAATGAAGAAAAGCTGATGTAAGACTAAAAATACGCCAATTATGCATTTTGAAGTTATGGAATGGGTGGAATCAAATATGAATTAATCAGCATTGAAATTGCAAAACCTTTTACCCCAAAGGAAATATTAATTTATCCACATTTTCTCTGGAACATATTTGACGGCATTGAAGAAAAGCTGATGTAAGACTAAAAATACGCCAATTATGCACCTTGAAGTCATTTAATGGGTAGAATCAAACATTACTTGATAACCATTGAAATTGCAAAACACTTTTACCCTCCAAAGAAAATACTTTTCTTACCCACAATTTCTCTTTAACAACTTTGACGTTAATGAAGAAAAGCTGATGTAAGACTAAAAATACGCCAATTATGCATTTTGAAGTTATGGAATGGGTAGAATCAAACATGACTTGATAACCATTGAAATTACAAAACACTTTTACCCTCCAAAGAAAATATTTTCCTTACATACAATTTCTCTTTAACATCTTTGACGTTAATGAAGAAAAGCTGATGTAAGACTAAAAATACGCCAATTATGCATTTTGAAGTTATGGAATGGGTAGAATCAAACATGACTTGATAAACATTGAAATTGCAAAACACTTTTACTCTAAAGAAAATATTTTTTATCCACAATTTCTCTGAAACATCTTTGACGCTAACTTAACGTTAATGGAGAAAAGCTTTTGTAAGACTAAAAATACGCTAATTATGCATCTTGAAGTTATGGAATGGGTAGAATCAAATATGAATTAATAAGCATTGAAATTGCAAAACCTTCTACCACAAAGAAAATATTAATTTATCCACAATTTCTCTGGAACATCTTTGACGTTAATGAAGAAAAGTGGATGTAGGACTAAATATACACCCTATCTGATGGCATGAATGATTTTTATATATAAAAATATAAAACAATTTTAATAGAGTTTTAGTAAATACAGACATTTTTCAACATCACGGATGGTGTATTATTTATGTGTGCAAAATGTATTTAAAGGTTAATGCTCGAATTTATTTTTGAATTATCATTGTTTTCTCATTAAACATATATTTCAGTAAACACTAGAACAGTTTCTCTTGGCCTGACTGCCCTGGTGTGAAACGGGATTGCGTCAACACCACTTGTAAACAAGAAGTTACTATTTTACATGCGACGTATTTTAGAGTTTAGTTTGTAAAAATATCTTAGGAAATGTTACTAATTTATATGTGAAACCCTTCAATTGTCTCTTTTTTATGGGAACAATGAAACCGGGCTCTATAACAAAGCAAATCTTATGCAATAAGAGTGACGTAAATTTTCAGAGTCAATCAATCCAATACATTATTAGCCTACTTTTCTTTTTTTTTAATTCGAAATAATTTTTTTAAAAAATGAAAAAGGAGATATTGGCATGAGTTCGATGTCCGTTTATCCGTACCGTCCTGTTTCAAAATAGTTTTTATCCGCCGGATCTTAAAAATTCTTTTTTTGGTTAGAAAGCTATGACCCCGCAGACACCTAACTTTCATACTCTTTGAAAAGACGCAGTGCCCCAAAACATAATTTTCTCCTTCTTTTTAGGGTATTTTGTTAAGTAACTCCTTGTAAATATCAAAAAAAAATTCTTTGTAAACATTAATAAAATTCATATACGTATCTGCAACAAAATAAAAAAAAACCTTTATCTTCTATTTTCAAGTGTCTCTGTCCTAGCCATATTATAGACGTTTTCATGCAGGATGAAAAAAATTCCTCTAAAAATCACTAGGGTGTCTGAGTACTGCACTGCGACAGGTATGTACTTGCTTGATAAATTTGTGGAGTCGAAAGTCCCGCAGCCGACGGCATTAGCGACGATGTTGCTTGAAGTTCCGTTGGGTGTCCTCAGGTGTCGACCTCGTCCATCTTACCGGAGTTCTAAATGACGAGACGTATTTGGCTGTGTTAAAGCTCTTGAAAGAGACTAGATATACACTCTGAAAAATAACACTTTCATTTTTGACGATTCATGATTCCTCAAGCCTCATTTCGTTAATTTTGAGTATTGTTTCGTCAAACTATCACGTGACTTTTGAGTAAACGTGAATCCCCACTTTTACGATCGTGATTTGACGATTCTGTATCTTGATTTTGAGGAAACTGAATCTCATTGTTGTACTCACATGCTCAAAAATGACGAAATATTTCTTTAGATTAGACGACATTCAAGTCCTCATAAAAATAACGATACAAATTTCCCCACTTTGAGGAAATGAAAACTCGGAGCATTTGCCAGTAAACGGAATCGTCAAAATTAAGGAAAATTTCGTCGTTTTTGAGCATTTATTTTTGAGAGTGTAGAGAGCCGGCAACGATTAACAAATTTTCAGTTTTCGAGTTTTTTTGTCAGGTTATGTGACACTTTTATCGTTTTCGATTTTATATACAATAAGCTATAATATTGGTTCCTTGCCTGACAAATATGCAAAGCATACAAAATTATGCATGGAAAAGTTTCCATTGCGTAAAAAGTTCTAAAAGGCGAAAAATCTTTATTAAACAGTTACGCAAGACTCTAAGTTTTGATATATATTTACAAGATAAAAAAAAATAGCACATATTTTGAAGAACTTATTATTTTTCCATTCTATGGTTTGATAAAATTTGTAAGTAAACAAGTTAGCACAGCGGCTTTCAAAATATAAATTCGGATTTTTTTTAGAAAATCCGAGACCCTTGGCAAAACACTTTTTGCTTAATCCCTAAAATGGAAAAATCCTTAAAATTTGAAATCCTCCTTAGCTTCAATAAAAAAAATAAAAGGAAAATAAATTTGCATACAAAGAAAGAAGTTCTCAAAAATCTTTAATAGCCTATTATCCGGTTACTTTAATACCAGGACGGATCGATAGACGAACAGTTAAAAGTATAAATAATATTTACTCTGAAATTAACTCATACCTTTCTCATCAAAGGATAATTTTTAAATTCCGAAGATAAGAACAGAAATTGAAACACACTTTTAACAAATGCACAAACTAGAGGGCGAGTTAAAAAAAAATACCGTAAATGAAAGATGGACACACAAAGAAAAAGCGTTCGGACTAACAGACTATAAGAGTATAACTCTAAATTTTTAAATTTGCTCGTATTAAAAGAGGAAAATAGTCAATAAGAAAATTGCATAATTAGCGTAGTGTAGAGCGGAGACAAAAATAGTTGAATAAATGTCTGCTAGGTAGCAGCACCACAAATGCAATGCGATAGCGTGATTGAACTCATACTATTTTGGTGCTGCCATCTAGTAGACATTTGTTTTACTAGGTGTAACACAAAACATATATTGTTAGTGATATATTTTTCACTCTTCTAAATTAGATATTCTCGTTGAAAATGATCGCTCTTAAAGAAGGAAATTATGGGAAAGCATCAAAAATGTACTTTTTTAGGATATTAACAAGTACTAGGTGACTCAAAATAATGAAAGCCGTTAAGGCTTTCTTTTGAGTCCTAAAATACACAATCGTATACATTTATATCTAATAAATCATTTAATTTTTAATTTGTGGGAGTATTTGCCTTTTAGGATGCAAAAAATGAAAGTTGTAGATTTTTTGTGTAAAAGTTTGTTAATAAAAGAAATTGATTATAACTCTGCTAGGCTAACAATGGAAAGTAAAAGCGCTTTTTTTCCCCAAAGTTTTTAAAAATGAGGCATATGGTCGGTAATGTTAGATTTTTAAGTCTTTAAACCCCCTACAAAATGTCAATTGAGTGGTAAATTTCTCTTTTCCTCCCTTCTAATTCCTTGACCCATGATGGAAAGTACACTGCTCAAAACAATTAGGGGAGCACTTTTTAATTCCAACTTTAACTTCACTCCCAACTTTTTAATTTTTATTCCAAAAATCTGAAATTTATTAAATAGGTTCACTATGCATTCGAAATGAAATAGTAAAAAACAGGAGAAAGAATCTTAAGTTTTTAATACTTAAATTTAAAGGGGGGAAATGGAATAATAACTTTTTAATAAATCATAACAATAATTTTTTCAAAACTTTTTTTGTTAAAAATAGTTGAAATATATTTTTGAACATCTAAAAAATGCAAGCAGGAAAAATTTAAGGTCAATTTATTTTCAAAAACTGTTTTAAAGTGAAATTTATTTTACCATATTTTTCATATTTTCATTAATATTAAAAATATATATTAAATTCTTCAAAATACGTTATTCTTCCATCTAACGATGTATCTAACGATACATAAGCTGCGAATTTAACTTAGTCAGAAAAAAATCACAAGCTGATGATTCCCAAAGGAATCATTGGGAGCGAAAGGGTTTAAAACATGTGCTCCCCTAATTGTTTTGAGCAGTGTATGAGGGATTTTAAAGTTACTTTTAAAAAGTAACTCTTTTGTAGTTACTTTATTTAAATGTAACAATGTTACAGTTACTTAAAGTGAAAAGTAACTAGAAACAGTTACAAAATACGAAACTAATTACAGTTACTTTTAGACATTTCAAATTAAATGAAAAATTGCAATTTAACCATCCTAACAGGGTTTTTTTAAAAAGAGAACCAAGATTATGTAAACCTTATCTTAACCAAAGCCCTGCAATCAAAAAAAAAAAATTACATTTTTTTTATTCATGTTTAAAAGGACCAGCTGAAAATATGCCTGTAATTGAAAAATAGGGAAAGTAATGGATAAGTTAAAGATTTTTTTTTGTTATGCTGTAACTGTTAAAATAGCCGGCCCGCCGGCGTAGTGGTTAGTTTACTAGCCTTTGGAGCTGCTGGGCTCGGGCTCGAATCCCGGTAAAGGCATGGATGTTTGTGCTTGTCAATAAATGTTGTTATTTGTCTATGTGCTTGTGTCGTACTTCTTTGTGTGTCTCTTGTGACTGTCTCTCTGGCGAGCTGGGTAATGGGCTATAAAGCCTACTCTAGAGGGCGCAATCACTGTCATACTCATTTGTCATTGTGAACTGTTAAAATAACTAACTTGCAGTTACTTTCTGAAAAATCTGAAACTGTGGCAAGTTACGCGTTACCCCAATCTCTAGAAAATGTGCCATCAAAAACCCATCCTCTTTTATCGAATTCCCTCGTAGAAACCCAAACAAACAATTGGGGTGTTGACAACGTTGAGTGCCATAAAGTTTCGTCATTTCCGTACTTATCATTTCTAATCAACTGAATGCGTAATCTAATCTTATCGCCACCCTTAGAATGGTGTCAGCAGAGGCCAGTTCTCCACGATACTTCTGAGTCAAAGACCTTGGTAGAACTTGAGCATTAAGGGGGAATGGGCTCGCTGGATTGCGGGTCTCCAAAGCAAAGTGCATCAATGTTAATCCAATGGAGAAAAAAAATATTTTCTCGGACACATTTCTGTATTGAACATTTTTACAAACGGATTTTTTATGTGATAAATAAAGCTGACTTACAGGTCCAGACAATCCCACTTTTTGAAATTAGCTCGAATTTTTTTTTAAATTTTAAATAAAATTTATAAAAAAATATTGGAAGCTATTTTAAAAGTGGTATTATAGAGACCAGTAAGTTATAAACATTTATTATTTTAAGAAACCGTCTGTAAGAATATTTAATGCAGCTGGAAAAATGTTTCAGAGAAAATATTTTTTTTCTTCATTGAATTTACATTGAGGCACTTGAGCTCGGAGACTCCCGGTCCAGAACGCTAATTTCCCCTTAAGGAGAGAAGGATGGTAGTTTGGGTCAAAAATGTAGATTTTTCTGTTTTTCTTTTGTCTTTATCTTTAGCTTTAATTTAAGACAAAGATTGACAATTTCTGTTAGGTGGTATTCTTTTATAAGACATTTACATTTTTTTTTTGCGTTTCCCAAAATATAAGGTTTTTCAACAGTTAGGAATATTTTTCTCAGGAGCTATAAAGTATATCAACATATTGTGTCGTATTACTTCTTCCCTATTAATAGCTCTTTTATTGAAAGTGTGGAATTTTAAATATCTCTGCGTAAAAAAAATTATATAATTTTAAATCTGACTTTTGCGTGTTTCAATACATATTTTTAAAAAAATCACTGTAAAGTATTTTTTTATACTGTGAAATATCATCAGTTTAAATCAAAGGGCTACATAAAAAGAAATAAACTTTTTAAGAAATTCATGATGATATCGCATATAGTTAATGAGAAAAATGTTCCTAAAGTTAGGAAAGCTAATATGGGGGTGATAGAAACATTTGAGCCCCTTTTAATTGATCTGTAGAGAGTTCTAATCATGTAAGGCAAAATCATTGAGAAGCATATTAGTAGAGACTATGTAACTCTATATAGCAGGGTCCAAAAATAATCACGTTTTCTGCATATTCGTCACGTGATTTTAAAGCATATGGCTATAGAATTTTCGACAAATGACTTAAGCTGGCATATTTTTTAAATATTTTTTCTATACTTAAATTTTTTAATTGAGTATCATGATAATTTATGCATTAATAGAACAAGCATACAACAAGAAATTCAAAACTATTTTTTAAGTTTCAACTTTATTGCGCAAGCTGGTGCTCAATTATTTTTATATTTTGTAAACGTTATTTTTCACTTCCACAATACTTTGATAATGTTAAAAGAAGAAGGTTTTATTACCGCTTTGTTCGTCCGTCTCCCAATATATCTGTTTATAGCACACTTTCACATCAAAAGATTTAAAAAAAGACTGTGTATCTATGCGATTCCCCAAAGTGTAGATATTTATCAGTCAAAATTTCATCAAGTTCCACTTCAAATTTCATTTGAAAATTTGGGATAGAAATGAACTTCGTACATTTTCACTCTGATATCAGTTTACATGCAGATCCTCTCTCAATCTCTAACGATAACTTATTTTTTTTGTATGAAAAATTTAAATTGTACAACTTAGTTTTTATGTCAGCTATTTATTTTTATTAATTGCTATATATTCTCAAAAAATAACGAAGATTCGCATTGTGGAATTGTTTAATTTATTTTAATTGCATAATTTATCTATCAATACAAATGTGAATATTGACTTTTTAAATGTGTACAAATTAATAAAAACATGAAAAAGTTATAAGAAATGGATTAAATATATAAATCAACGATTATTTATTCCCTTATCAAGTGAACGAGTAAATAATCAAACAGTTAGTCAGCAGTAGGCAACAGTTAAAAGTTTTTGGAATGGGCTTGTTTCAACACTTTGTTAAAGAAAACAAAACAACCAATGAAATCGCAGTTTGAAGAGCGTGACATCATAAGAAATATTCCCATTGTCCTTTTAACCAAAATCCTAAAAAAAATGATACTCGTGGTATCTTAAAAGGGCTCTTTTGTTGAGCATTGCTAACGCCGAAGGACTTAAGATTAAAAGAATGCACTGTTCTTATCGAGCAACAAAAAATATCTTTTTTTTCCTCTCATGTCAAAAATCTCTTCTTCTTTACACGGAAAAGTGGTGGATCTGCAAAGAATACGATTTTTATGAAGAATCTTTTGAAGTTTTGCACTTTCACAGAATTTTCTTCCAAGTAAAAATAACCGATCTGCTATTTGGCGTGTTTCAGATGACGTCAATCATTCGTGCTTTCATTCCTGAGTTTCATTGTTTGTTTCGGTGTTTAGTGGTTTTGGCACGGTTAGCCGCGCTCATTACATTGATAAAACAATCATCGAGACCTTACTTTCATTCCTGTGGAACTGCTGCCACACAAGACAATCAATATGGCTTCAGAAAAGGTGGGTCTTGTACGACTAATCTTTTAAAATTTTATGGCACTGTTACAGAAGAGATTGATAAAAGCAATATGGTTGATGTTATTTACATTGATTTAAAAAAAGCTTTCGATAATGTTCCCCATGAAGCTTTGCTATTTAAGATGAAACGATTCGGGTTAGGGACACCCGTGATCCGGTGGATTAAAAATTGGTTGACCAATCGAAAACAAAGGGTTCACATTAATGGTAAGTACTCTGATTGGAATGAAGTTGTAAGTGGAGTGCCTCAGGGCTCTGTACTAGGGCCAATTTTATTCATTATGTTTATTGATGATATCAGCTGGGGGTTGAATAGCAAGGTAAGTATTTTTGCAGATGACTTAAAAGTGACGAGTACAGTAAATTCTGTGGAACAAATTGAGAAATTACAATGTGATCTTACGAAAATTACTGAATGGGCTACAAGGTGGGGTATGTCGTTCAGTGTTAATAAATGCCAAACCTTGCATTTGGGTAAGAACAATGTTAATTATTCTTATGTTTTACAGGGAGAGAGTATCCAAGATAGTAAAGATTTAGGAGTTTTTGTGAGCAATGATTTTAAAATGAGTAAACAATGTGTTGAAGCAAGTAAGAAGGACAGTCGAATGTTGGGTTATATTCGAAAAAGTATCACTTCTAAATCTAAGGAGATTATTTTGCCATTGTATAGAAGTTTGGTAAGGCCACATCTGGAATATGCTGTTCAGTTTTGGCCCCCCTTCCTCAGAAAAGATATAGAGTTGATTGAAAAAGTTCAGCATAGGGCAACAAAAATGATTAAGGGTTTATCAGGTATCGATTATGTCAATAGATTAAGATCTTTAAATATGTATTCCCTAGAAAATAGGAGAACAATAGGTGATTTAATTCAGTTATTCAAGTTCGTAAGACAGGGAGACATGGAGGGCTTAGGTTCTACCTTAAATGGCCGGACCAGAGGACATGGTCGGAAGTTGAATAAATTATGCTTTAGAAGGGAGGTAAGAAAATATTATTTTTATCAAAGAGTGGTCAACGAGTGGAATTCTTTACCAGAAAACGTTGTGTATTCGAAGAAAGTGGAAGATTTCAAGAAGAATCTCGATAGCTATTGGAAACTGGTAAGGAATTAGATTTATATTGGACCAACCTTGCTGGGCCTCTGGCCTGTTGTTGGTCGACAATTTTTGTATTTGTATTTGTGAAACATGCTAATTTTCATTTGCGGGAAGTAATAGATCTTGATTCAAGCTGGACAGGCCTGTTTCAAGAAACGTATATCCTTCCAGCAGCTTTCATCGATGCTCAAAAAATTCTCCAATTTGGTTCTCTGGTCCCACGTGACAACGATTCGCAAATAGAGGTTCGAGAAGGTTAGGTCAGATTTAAACTACCGTCGCACTAGAGCTACACGAGGGCTATGGGTGAAGGGCATCGTATTTTAGAACCAAAGTCAAGTGACGAGCCGTCACCTGAATAGGCACCCAACGCAACCGTTAAGGGCAACATTGTACGCAGCTTTAGGACTTTGAAGGATATTTAACGTGCACTCAATTACACGGGGTATTATTCGTCGGACATTTTTGGTTGCACTGGCCGTTTATAGGTCGGCAGTTATTTTGGCGATACCCGGAACCGAACCAGGGACCTTTCACATGCTAGGCGAGTGCCTAACCAACTGGGGTCCCCAGCCCCCAGAAGGCTCGAGAAAGAATTTATTTTCATTCAGCATTTCCGTTTCCACTCAAAACCTGGAACACGCCATTATTTGATAATGTTTGCTCCGATTGCTCGAAAAATTGTATCAACTTATAAATATCTTTTGTCATATTTTAGCAGAAAGTTATGTATTTTAACATTTTGGCAGTTCTATTCGTATGTTACGTCACTCCTCATCGAACACTGCCTTCTTGTTCTTTTTATGGAGCCATGAAAGAAATATGCGATTATTCTAAGTTGTCGTAGAATTTTTTTCTTCTCCGTTTATTCGCCGACGTTCTAACTGGAGGATATGAAGCGTGACATCTAAGCCATTTAAAAATTCTTTTCCGCTTGATGAAAATCGTATTTTTATGTCTGCGTATATTTAGTTACTAAATGCGTCTGTGAACTTTCGTTCTTATCAGATCACTAGACACTACTGAATAGAATGAGTGGTTGCGTACTGTGGGAATATATTTTTTTCTTTCTTTTGGGTTTGTAATATCTTATACAGTGGTGGCCAAAAGTGTGGACACATTTTGAAAGTTTCATATTTTCAACTTTGTGTGATTACAGAATATATTAATTGTATATCAAATTAAACAATTGTGTATCAAATTTAAAGTAATTTAAAGTAATAACACAAACTACTTTTACTAAGACGGATTTGGTAAATTTGTAAATTCAGCAACCAATGAAACTTCGTAAAATTTTTCCGTTGTCGCACAGACCATAACTGTGGAATCAAGTCTCTGAATAAATTTTAAGAAAAAGATATGGGGTCCCACAAAACTCAACCACTTATTCTATTCAGTACTGTCTAGTGATCTGATAAGAAAATCAATTCTAATTTTTTTTTTAATTATCGTCGCACTAGAGCTACACGAGGGCTATTGGCGACGGGCGTCGTATTTTAGAACCACATTCAGGTGACGAGCCAACACCTGAATAGGCACCCAACGCAACCGTTAAGGGCGAAATCGAACGCAGCGTTATTGCTTTGAAGGATATTTAACGTGCACTCCCCTACACGGGGTATCATTTGTCGGACATTTTTGGCTGCACCGGCCGTTTATAGGTCGGCAGCTATTTTGGCGATGTCCGGACCCGAACCTGGGACCCTCCGCATGCTAAGCGAGTGCTCAACCGACTAGGCTCCATAGCCCGAAAATCAAGTCTTCAAATTAATCTTTGACAAACTAAATTTAAAATAATTAAAATAAACTGCATTTTTTAAAATTATTTTAGAATTATAATTTGTCAAAAGTAAATTTTATATTTTTTTCTTGCAATATTTGGGGTTATTACTAAAACCGAGACTAAAACAAAAATGAAACGTAAGATACTTTAAGATGAATTTATACGGCTATGTATGCTCCAAAATTTTAAGTGTAAACTACAGTAAAAAAAAGTCCGGCATCTTTTTTTGCTTCATCTAAAATTATAAAAGTATTTCTGTTAACGGAATATTTTGATCCATTTCTTTTTAATTTTAAAAGCTAAACAACTGAAAGCCTCTGGCGCACGCGCAACTTGATTAAATCTTATTTCTGTGCGAAGGTTCGGATACTACCTACTCCCAGTCATTATATAAATCAAGCAAGTGTAGAAAATAGAAAAAAGAAGTATTTTTAAAAAGAGTTTTTTTAATTACTCAAACATGTTTTCGAACACTTCTGAAAGAGGTTTCCGAATACTTCAGAAAGAGTTTTCCGAATACTTCAGAAAGAGGTTTTCGAACACTTCTGAAAGAGTTTTCCGAATACTTCAGAAAGAGTTTTCCGAATACTTCAGAAAGAGTTTTCCGAATACTTCAGAAAGAGTTTTCCGAATACTTCAGAAAGAGTTTTCCGAATACTTTAGAAAGAGGTTTCCGAAACACTCGTAAACGTTTTAGAAGATGACATGCATCGCATGGTCTTATATACCATTTGCAAACGCTTTTGAATTTATTTATTTTTAAATGGATAACTTATTAAATTCACTTACGCATAGACATATTTCGGGATACTCTTCGATCAAGTACACTTAAAAAAAAATTAAGAGTATTATTGCTAGTTTAAAATGTTCACAAATTGTTTTAAAACCTTTTTCTGCCTTTGAATCTAAAATATATATGATAATAAATTATTTTAAAATTCTTTGCGTGTTTTGGAACATATTAATTAAATCAGTAATAAAATACTTCAAAGATATTTTTAAATAGCTTTCTCTATATATGAAGCTTTCCTAAGTTTTCTTACACACAAACATCACTTCTCTCATTAAAGTAACTTTTCTGGAAATTTAAATCGGGTTTCAATTTAATTTTTTGAAACTTTATTTGCAAATTTCTAACTCTTCCTTATCGAATTAAAAAATTCTTTGCAATTTTAAAAACTTTATTTGTTGACTTATTTTTTTTTATAATTAAAGCACAACTTGAAGTTTGCAACACACAGAGTTCGCGTTTTATTTAGTTATTGATCAAAATTACATTTTTCTTAAATTTCATTTAAACAAATTTAGTGCGTCTCTAAAACATAAATTCGTGATAAATCACACGTAATAATTTATAGAATCATCACATTCAATATCTGAGAAGGCTGAATTGAACACATCCATGAACTTTTGAATTGGAGCCTCAAAAAACTTATTTTTTAAGGAAGAATCATTTGACTTCCCCATCAACATATCCGAATCTACAACTGATTTCCGATTCTTCACACGAGCTTTAGTAGTTGGCTCAAAAGAATGCTGTAATGGTGAACAAGATCTATTGTCCATAGTTATCTTTCCATTACTGTGTTCAGGCAAAGTAGGAATTTTATTTGAACTTGCTGTTTGTTCTATTGAGTCCTCTGGAAAAAATTCCTTGAAATCATAATCATCAACATCATTGATTTCGAGTGTGTTACGTGATTTCTTCTTGTCCTCATCAGATTCTGTTAAATTTTGTAGCCAAGTCGACACTTTCTTGTCTGCTATATCCTTACAAGAAACATCGCCAAAATCTGATACTGCAGACAGTTTTGTCAAACATTTGTGATCTGTAATGGAATTAGATGAAGCAGTATTTGGATTTTTCATAGATTTAAAATTCTTGTGGATTGTTCTTAGTTTCTCTGTTGTTATGGGTATTCTTGAAAGCTGATAATTGTAGCTCTTTGTTGAATTTTGGCGAAAAATCTGTTGCTGGGAAGAAGAGTGCATAACTTGTGTTTCACCTAAGTTCATTTTTCGCTCATTTAAAATATTTATTGGGGCGTTTGGAACTCCATTAGAATATTTTCTTTTTGGTGTAGCCAAAGGTATTTTCGATGGCATTTGTATAGGAATTTGGCGAAGCTTTGTTTTCTTAGGAAAAGTATTTTCTGACAATTTCTTCAAATTATTAGTTGTTGCCGTTTCAGTTGAAATCAATTGCACTTGATATTCTTCGCTGGTAGGATCGCCTTCCTCCAAGTCAAAAGTGTTTTTCGTTTCATCGAAGTAGCTTGATGAAGTCGAAGCTTTGCTTAAAGTTGAGTAAGTTGTTTTGTAATCTGTTGAATCCACTGTAGTTTTAGAAAATGCCGGGGAGTTATTAATATCATTTTTATTTTTCAATAAAACATTCATTTTCTTAGGTGCACCGATTAACATTGAAGTATCCTTCGTTTCTATCACTTTGCCTTTTCCTGCACTTTGAATCTTATACAGTTTTGTCATATTGTTCGATAGTCGAGATTCTCTTTTTACCATGTTATTTTCATTGCTTAAATTTGCTTCCTTGGGTGCTTTCAATAAGCCGAAATTCGCTTTTATAGGAAACTTACTTCGATTTGAAGCGAGAATTTTATGATTCCCTGGAGGACGTTCAATTTTATTAACGGAAGATGTCAAATCGTATTTCTTAGAAGAGTCCTTCGGATTATCATAATCCAAGATCTTTGAGTCACCCGCAAGAATATCATCTAACAAGCACACTTGATCAAGCCTTTCTATCAAAGACATCATCCGCTTATAGCACTTTGTTTTATTGACTGGCTTCGATGTCAAATTATCAGGATTTAATCGTTTTCCAAAATTTTCAAAACCTTTTAATTTAGGCGATGGTGTAGCATTGCTTGAAAATATGGACACATTCTTTCTATTTTTACCACCAAGAATATTTGAATAGGTCGTCTTGGTTTGCTCCTTGACATGATCCCTGTTTTTGCCACAAAATATTGGAATTTTAGATCGCTCGTCTTGAGGTCGAGTCTTATTGCGTTTGAAGATATTGTTTTCTGGAATCCTCCGGCTTGCAGCGGCATTCGGGTGGGCCTGACTGCTACATTTCTTGCCTTCCAAATCGTAGTTTTGGCGAGCAAATCGACTGTAACAGTCTGTGCTCTGCGAACGATGGCGACCGAACTTCAAATTGGTATTGGTCGATGGATTCCATTCGTTCCTCGGCATCTTTGAATAGTTCGATTGATGAGGTGGTAGGGTAAAAGAAGGTCCTTCTTGGCTATCTTTTAGTCTGGCTGTCATAATTCTTCTGACATGGTTCGCCTGGGATAGCTTGCGATGGAATATTACCCGAGTACGCGGACAAGTTACTTTTGACAATGACAGACTTGACTCACTGGATGTAAATTTCATTATGCATGATATTTGAAAAGAAAGGGTCAGAAATTTGATTCAGAGAGTCAATAGTACTTTAAAGAAAGTTGCTTTTTGTGAGAAATTGCTCCTCAAACGTATCTATTGCATTCCGTAAAACATTTACTTTCAGTTGAAATTATTTTGATTTTCAAATTAAAAATTCACCTTGCGGTTATGGTGTACGTGCTAAATATATTATTAATAAAATAATGCGCGAGAGCTAATAACTTGAAGTTTAAATTTATTATTTGCTAAAAAATTATTAAAGTTAATAATTATTAAGTTAACAATGAACTTAAACTTCAAGATATTATCTCTCGAGCACTATTGTATCAATAAATTACTTAGCGTATTCACCATAACAGCAGCAAGACTGCAAACAAATTTTTTGGTACAAATGGGGGTTTCTGTTCATTGTCAACTTTTGGCGAGCCCGAAAATTTAACATATATTGTTGTTGTATGAAATAGAAAGTGGGATGTTAACCACATTTAGGTATTTTCGTTAAGTTTCAACGAAACGCAAATCGCCACATCGAGACAGACCATTAAATCATAGTTGTTCTAAATTTTTAATTTCTTCTTATTCGAAACAGCTTCAATTGTATAAAGTTTTGTCAAGTATAATCATGTTTAGTTTGAATTATCGTCGCACTAGAGCTACAAGAGGGCTTTTGGCGACGGGCTCGTCACAGTCATGCGACGAGCCGACACCTGAGAAGGCACCCAACGCAACCGTTAAGAGCGACCGGCCACGGGCGGGAGCACTCCGAAAAAGGACGGAGTAAGGCTGGAGTGAAGTCACGGAGGGTTTGCTCGGGCCTTATGATTCGAGGATCCGTGGCTTCATTCGACAGAAATTTTCTTAACGGGTTTTATTCTTGTCTTAGTCCTCCTGTAAACAGATCGAGTTTGACAAATAAAGTTCTGGATTTCTATAATAATTAACGTGTGTGAATGTGACTGATGCACGTTAAATTCGTTTTGGCTTAATACCCGATGTCATTTAAAATTTTAATTATGCGTTGGTGCCAGCTCATCCTCGTCATTTAAGGGGTCACAGGAGTCTTAAAAATGTGCAAAGAAGGCACTACAAAACATAGTTTGATCTTTCATGTCATTTTTGAACTACTCAATGTATAAGTATAATTTTTTTATATGTAATTCTGCAAGATTTATTTATTATAAAACAAGTTTTAAAATTTATGAAACTTTAGCCAAAACTAAAATAAATGATATTAAACATGAAGCTATTTGAACACATTGTGATTAGGCTTGCGCGGCAAATTGTGAGGTCAAAATTGAAAAAATGACCAAGAAAATGACTTTATATTGTACAAATATGTACAAACAAAGACTTATACCTAAATTCTCAGCTCAATTTTAATTAGAAATTATTTAAAAAATAATTTAAAATCAAAATTTTTAAAATTTTATTAATTTTTTTTGAAAAAAGTTCTTAAAATAATTTCTAATGAAAATTGAGCTGAGAATTTAGGTATAAGTCTTTGTTTGTACATATTTGTACAATATAAAGTCATTTTCTTGGTCATTTTTTCAATTTTGACCTCACAATTTGCCGCGCAAGCCTAATCACAATGTGTTCAAATAGCTTCATGTTTAATATCATTTATTTTAGTTTTGGCTAAAGTTTCATAAATTTTAAAACTTGTTTTATAATAAATAAATCTTGTAGAATTACCTATAAAAAAATTATACTTATACATTGAGTAGTTAAAAAATGACAGGAAAGATCAAACTTTGCTTTGCAGTATCTTCTTTGCACATTTTTAAGACTCCTTAGACCCCTTAAGGGGTCACAGGAGTCTTAAAAATGTGCAAAGAAGGTATACTACAAAACATAGTTTGATCTTTCATGTCATTTTTGAACTACTCAATGTATAAGTATAATTTTTTTATATGTAATTCTACAAGATTTATTTATTATAAAACAAGTTTTAAAATGTATGAAACTTTAGAAAAAACTAAATTAAATGATTTTAAACATGAAGCTATTTGAACACATTGTGATTAGGCTTGCGCGGCAAATTGTGAGGTCAAAATTGAAAAAATGACCAAGAAAATAACTTTATATTGTACAAATATGTACAAACAAAGACTAATACCTAAATTCTCAGCTCAATTTTAATTAGAAATTATTTAAAAAAAATTAAAATCAAAAATTTAAAATTTTTATTAATTTTTTTAGAAAAAAGTTCTTAAAATAATTTCTAATTAAAATTGAGCTGAGAATTTAGGTATAAGTCTTTGTTTGTACATATTTGTACAATATAAAGTCATTTTTTTGGACATTTTTTCAATATTGACCTCACAATTTGCCGCGCAAGCCTAATCACAATGTGTTCAAATAGCTTCATGTTTAATATCATTTATTTTAGTTTTGGCTAAAAGTTTCATATATTTAAAACTAGTTTTATAATAAATAAATCTTGTAGAATTACATATAAAAAAATTATACTCATTTATTGAGTAGTTAAAAAATGACATGAAAGATCAAACTATGTCTTGTAGTACCTTCTTTGCACATTTTTAAGACTCCTGTGACCCCTTAACATATATCTTTTTGAATCACTTATAATAATGTAGATTACACTTAAAGTTAAGTTTATTTAATTATTTTTTGAAGAAATTATATATATATATTTTAGTTTGTGAAAATAACGAAACCACCACATATAAGTTCTTGCAAAACATACAAATAATTCTTTTTCGTAGGTACATACCGCCCAAATTTTCTACTGTTAGTATTTTTTCTTACATAAAGACGGTTAAAAAAATTATATAAAAAACAAATTTTAAAAATTAGGAATTTCAAGTTTTTGTAAAGTAGTCTAATTAAAGTTGTTATTTAACTTTTGTAATGTAAAAATTTTACTCAAGTTTTTCTTTTCTTTTACAAGAAGTTGTAAGAAAGAAAGGTAGCGTGAGAAAAATAAATAAATAAATAAATAAATAAATAAATAAATAAATAAATAAATAAATAAATAAATAAATAAATAAATAAATAAATAAATAAATAAATAAATAAATAAATAAATAAATAAATAAATAAATAAATAAATAAATAAATAAATAAATAAATAAATAAATAAATAAATATCTTTTGAAAAAATAAACGCAAGAATATTAAATAAACATAAGAATAAAAAATATATATAAATTGAACGAAAAACGCGCGGAAAAAAAAAACTCTCCACGGAGCCGGCTCTGAAGGCGGGGTTTCGTTAATGACGTCATAACCACTGTCCGAGCCATCTTGTTTTCAAAAGGAAATCCTAATCCGCTGCAGCTTTGCAAATATCAACAACAACCGTGAACTTCAGAAATGTAAGATTAGCGATTCTAATCAAGTGTATTATTCAACTTAATTGACAAATATTTCGCCATATTTGTGGGAATATTGTTTAGTGCTTGTTTTCAAATCGATCAGAGAAGTTTGGAAAGTGGTTCCGATTGAAATATCGTTGGTAAACATCTGCTCTCCTAACGTAAGTAACGGCTTTTTGCTTTCAAATTCGTTGTTGAAGTAAATTTTTGTGTTTATAGATTTTTATATAACGCTGTGACTCCGTTTACGGCACTGCCAGAAACCCATCGCGTTTACGGCACCATCTGCGCATGCTCAGAATATGCCAGAAATCCTTCGCTCTTACGGCAGAACACTGCACCTGCGCAGACGGATACTGAAAGTGAAAGATAGTTTGCCTCGTTGGCTTTTTTATCGCTCAAAGTTGATAAGGTTTTGGGAATAAAAATGAACAGCGTGGTTGTGATGAAATCGGGGGATCCTCGTTGCCAGTGTTATTTTCTGTTTTTATTTACTTAACCCTATCAGCACACATAAGCACTTTAATTAGAATTAGGATCTTATAAATGCTAAAAAATATAATGTAATTAAATGTAATTAAAATAATATTTAATTGCAATTAAAATTTTTATTTTTTGAATAAAAAACTAAGTTAAGAAAATATGAATTTTCATCATGTGGGCATGATGGTAACAAAAGTTCTGATATTGTCAAATTATTGTCTTACTTTTATTGCTAAAATTTTACATTTAAAAAAATTGGTGCCCAGGTCGCCATTTTGTACAATTCCCTGCAGAATGTAAATGTGTAGATACAGTGGTGCCTAAAAGTGGTTTTGATGAAGAAGATTGCGTTGTTGAAATTTTAAAAGGTTAAAAACCATAGTAAAAATTGAGAATAAATTATGTAATGACCAATGAAGTTTTTATTTCGTTCCTTTTAACGAAGGGTGTTCTTATTTTCCTTAAACAACAGGGCAGGAGTACAGGGCATATTTTAAGGGGATTTTTTGGGGCAATTGCCCACCCAGTCAAGTAAATTGCCCCCACAGTCAAATAAAATTGCCCACAAACATTTTCCTAATTTTTTTTCCAGCGGTTATGTGTAACTATAATTTTTTTTTCTGTAAAAAAAATGCCACTTTTTAACGGGACCCCTAACCCTTCCAACAAAGTAAAAGAGTGAAACAAAAATGGGGGTTTTCTTTCTTTCCTACTATCGTTGGCATTGATGTCGCAAAGCTTGTTTCTATAAGGACGGATGGAATCTGCGCATACTTTCCACAAGGCAGGTTTATGACAGTTACTCAAATATGAACTAGATAAGAAATAAGTGACAGTGTGGTACATGAACACAGAAGCGATTTAGCATTTGAAAATGTAGTGTTGTCAGTCCTTGAACTCAAACCAAATCTCAGTAGTATTTTGACCTATTACCGAAAATCGGTAAGACATACAAATTCGCTTGCGATTATTTTTCCATAGTATAGAGCTTTTCCCCGCCACAATGAAGTCCATTTTGCTGAACATATCAGAAATGAAATTCAAGTAGTCATCAAATACTTGCCTTACTGTCGGAAACAGTGACAGAATATCATGTCTGACTGTGACTAGGAAGCCTCCAAGAAAGACAAGAAAATTGCAAAAGAAATGTTAAACATGTGGGAAGAAAGTTCTCTACAATTGGAAAAGGAAGACGACCATAAAAGAAGGTAGTAAACGAAGGGTAGGGAAAAAGTCAATTCTAATGTTACAACAGTTTGAATCAATAAGACAAGAAATTGTCCTATCACTTATAAATTTTCTTAAAGATAAAGTTAATGACGAACAGGCCGAAACTTTAAAAACCGCCAAAGCCATAAGGCTCGCGTTTTCAGGATCAACGGAAGAAATAATTTCCGTCCGAGAAATTTACTTTTCAACCTATATCATCAAATGAAGTTTCTGAATTTGCGGATTCGATTTGTGAAATCTGGTCGCTCGTTGATCAAATTCCCACTCTTCCAGCCCGACAGGACATTGGTTCCTACACTTCCACAAGACTAAAGGAAATGTTCTCCGTATCCAGAGGGCCACTCAAAAAGTTGCTTGGAACACTTATAGTGGCAACTCCTCATTCAATGCAGGTGGAGCTGGTAGTCTAGTAGTTTCCGGCTACAATATAGTCAAATAGTCAAATCGGACCATAGTGCCGGAACGGAACTTGCAAAAATAAACAAGAGATTGAATAGCGCTCTAAATGGCTGCAGGACGGACTATTTTTTTGAACCAACGGCTATCCGTCATAAAATTTCTGTAAAATAAAAACTGAAGAGAAAGAAAACCATAAACTGAACTCTACAAAGAGAAGTTTTTCTACGAAATCTTTTTAAAGACAATGTTATTTGAATTTGGTAATTATAATGAATGAAATCGAAATATCTCAAAAAGTCACAGAGTTTACGTTCCTTATACTATTTTCCTTTCGAACAAACCGAATGTCAGCATTAATTTCTGCAATTCCAATTTCAAACACCCCAGCTCTTTTTTGAAGATTATTCAACAAAAATAAGCTGCACATTTAAAATCCCCCTCTCCGAGGAAGTTAGAGTTGCCCACACAGTCAAATTTCCTTAAAATATGCCCTGCAGGAGTAGCCCAGTTGGTAAGACGTTGGTTTTTAGATCAAGTGATCCCAGGAGACATTGGGTTCGACTATACGGTAGGGTGGATCAAAAAATATTTTCTATGAAAAATAAAAACGGCTAGTACGTAAAAGGGACCTTCTTTTGTGTCATAAGGACAGGTGTAAATTTTTTTTTCTTCTTAATAACTTTATGTCTTAGGTTCCAACTACAGCGCTAAAAGCCCGGAAATTCTGGGCAAATTAGAAACATGTGAGACACACCAGTAAAATAGATGTTACCTGCATATTGGTGCTAAAAATGATAAATATTTCTTCTATTCAGTCCCAAAACATTTAAAAGACTTTTAGTAGTGTGTCTACATACAACGGAACAAACCTGGTCGAATATCAAGGTGTTTTTTTTTAAAGCTGTGCCGTTATGTGGACTGGGCCGAGTAATTGCGCTTTTCACTAACTGTAATTGAGTTCTCTAGCTATTACTATAAAATATACTAGGTAGTTGTTATAATAACTATTAAGTCAGCCATTATGACTTTCTTGGTGTGCGGGGGGGGGGGCAAGTTCGCTGAACACTGCGACCTTAGGTCTATTGTATTCAATCCCAGAAATGACACAATCACAAGAGACACACAAAGAAAGAGACGACACAAACACTTAGACAAATAACAACATTTATTGACGGATACAAACATCCATGCCATGACCGGGACTCGAACCTGAGCCCACAAGCTCCAAGGGCTAAAAAGTCAGCCATTAAAACAACTCAAAAATAGAAAAGCGGTGCACCATATACATTACAAAAATTCCGCAACGGTATTAAAAACCTTCAAAATGTTCTGAAAGTTATACATCATCCTCTACAACATTTAATTTTTGCGGATTTTTTAGGATTGATAAATTTGGTGTATTGGGGAGAAAAATAAAAATACAAAAGTTTTCTTCGTCGATACTTTCGATCAACCCTACTATGCGGTGTTTGACACTGCCCAACCATAAACGAATTGTGCAGTTAACAACCTAACGAAAAATACTCTGTGCGGAGGGGACTGGTGCACATTAAATACGCCGTGGTTTAATAAAGGGCCACCCTAAAACTTTGATACGGTTGTGTTAAATTTTTGTTTTGCAAACACACACTCACTAGGAATTGAAGATTTTTTTTATTGATCATTTGGAACAAACTCGTGTTGGCACAGAAAATGAAACATATCTAAAAAACATTTTCATAAAAACAGCACAATTTTTAATAAAACATTAACAAATGCTGATTATAGGAATACCTAGTTCTATAGTAATTTTTTTATGTCATTCTTTTTAAAGTAATTTCGGAAAACCTTTGTAAATAGGGGGAGAGTGGTAATGAATGGGCCACTAACAAGATATGAAAAAGTATTGGCATACAGTTATTTTAGATGTCACCAACAGATAGATCTACTTGTTATACCAAACTCATCAAATTTTCCATTGCTTAAGAGTAGCCATTTTCCACTAGAGTAGGTTGGTCAAGAAGTGATTGAAAAGTAAATTTTTCCCTTTTCAGTAAAATAAATAAAGTATACATTTTCATTGCCATTATGTGTAATATGTAATAGCAAGTCCTTGCATATCTGTAAACTAATTTTAGGATGTTTATAGATGATACTTGAAATGAATATACTAAAAATAAAGCTAAATGCACTCCAGAAGTATAGGTGGGGCTGAATGGGCCACTGTATCATGGTCATGAATGGGCCACCTTTGCCCTGATCATGAAAATATGTTTTTTCCCCCCTTTTCTGCTTAATGTGTATCATAACTGGCCGTCATTGACTTAGATTAAATTATTGTCTAGTTAGGTTTATAACGATTTCTAAAAAAAAATATATCGCATTTTGTCCCTAAGTTTATAAATTTTGATAAGAATTGTGTATTAATTACTTTTTCAGAATGCTTTTGTGTCGTATCATGTAAAGTGGCATTTATTTTGTCATACTTGGTGAATAGAAGATTAATTCCACCTTTTTCATTGAATTCATTTAGTGGCCCATTCAACACCATGGGTGGGGATGAATGGGCCAAATTTCTATATTTTTATTATCATTCATTAGATATTTTCCAATCTAATTTTTATGACTTTTTTTATATAACCAAATAAATAAAGTAACTGAAGAGCTAATTTTAGGACAAAAAAGTTTATTAGAAAAATCACAAAAATTAAAAACCAAAAATTGGCCCGTTCTCCACTATCCCCTACATCCAAATTTCCAAACGCTACAGATGAATGGATGAGTTATTAGCATTTTAACACTAACATTCAATAATTTCTCTTAAAAAACACGTTTTCTCCCGCGCCACGTTTTCTCGCGCACTCAATACTTTGGGAATGAGAAATGTACAGCTGGCAAAACGACTCATCTTCAAACTTTTTTTTTTTTTAAATAATCAAATCATCGTATGAAGAACATTATTTTCCACTTTGAAATTTTATTTCATTCATCATACCGATTACCGATATTAAAAAACCAGGTAAAACAGACAATCCATGAACGCACGCGGCCGGCGAGGGTAACGCTTGATATTTAACAACACAACAACCCACACACGCTACAACCCTACCTAACAACTTGGCGATATTTCATTTGGCTGCTCACAAAAGCGCTCCGCGATCAAGTCGAAATCTGCGCATGCGCCGCTGGTGCCGTAAACGCGATGGGTTTCTGGCAGTGCCGTAAACGGAGTCACAGCGTTTATATAAAGGTATCGATTTATAGTTTACGTTAAATTGTTATTTTGTCTTTCAATTTAGTTTGTTATATTTCAAAACAAAATATCTGATGTGTACGATATAAATGATATACTTATTGTACACTGCTTAACTAAATGTTTACTAAATTGTATAAAATATACCAACCAAAATAATTTTCTTAAAAAAGTATGCCCTAGCGTAGTGCAATTGTCCAGTTTTTTTTTCCTTCTAAGAACCGTCGTAGTTGATATTTTGCCTATAATAGATAATAGATTTCGCTGATCATAGTTTTTATAATACAATCACCGTACATATTTTGTTATAAAAAATCAGATGTTCCAAAATAACATAATCAATTGAATGTTTGTGATTGGAAAGAATTTTGCTCTTTTGAAGCACAATCTGCTTTTAAATGAAAACTTAGAGAGAGAGAAGTTAAAATCACTATGCATATAAACAAACACAATATACTAATACGAGAAGTAGTATAAATAAAAACAAACAATACTTGGTGGGGTTTATCTTTTTAATTCTAAGTTTTTTAAGTACATACCTACTAAATCAGCTTTTTTAGTACTAAAACCAGAAAGCTTTCAATGACAGAATCTTAAACATTATTATTAAATTGACCCTAAATAACTAAGATGTTATTAGTTAAAAGGTACTTGAAACTTTGCTTCTTACAAGGTTATTTTTCATGCAAATATATACAAACCATTTATAAATTATCAACTAATTTCTTACAAACTAAGTATCCAAAAAAAAAAAAAAAATAATATTATAATTGCGTGAAAAATCTGACTTTTACATTATAGGTAATTTTAATATCAGACACTTGCTGAAAGTTATACTTTTTGAAACAGTAAAAAAAAGTACTTTTTTTCACACTTTTCATAAGATACCACCAGCATTTCAAGTAAAATTTCTATTTCATAATATTAAATTATAAAATCCTGAGATCTATCAATCTACCTTATTTAAAAATATGAGCCTAAATTATTTTTAAATCAATGATAATATTTTCTTCTCGCAATTATAAGAGAGTGTATGCATCGCTTGTGAAAAATAAACTTTTTGAAATCTGTCATTTCACTCGCTCGTGAAATAAAACCCACTCATTTAAAAAAAGTACTTTTCACACATGTTGCATAAATAACTATTTATCAACTTGTGAAATAAAATCAAATCATTTTTAAAAGTAGGTACTTTTCACACATGTTGCATAAATAACTATTTATCAACTGAAACAAACTGTATTCCAGAATGGAACGTACTGCCTGCTTGGAGCTTGCATTAGAGGGCGAGCGGCTGTGCAAAAATGGGGATTTTGGGGGAGGAGTCGCGTTTTTTGAAGCAGCTATCCGCGTCGGGACGGATGATTTAAAGACACTCAGTGCTATCTACAGTCAACTTGGAAATGCATATTTTTATCTGGGAGACTACACTAAGGCGATGGATTATCATAGGTGTGATCTTACAGTTGCTAGGTGAGTAAAAATGTATGTTCCATGTCATATCAGGGTTTGTACGCCTCCTAAAAATTCCCGAATTCTTTTTCTTCCGAGGGCCCTTATAATTCCTGAAATTTGTGTCTCATATCCTTATATTTCTTTCCCTCTCCTGAATTATTTTGGACAACACAAATCCCTTTTCTCTCTTTTTGCTGCTGTCTTTCTCAAATACTGAGAATAAAAGTCTACTGTGCGCACAGTAGAAAAATAGAGTTCAGACATCATTGTGATATTGGTTAGTATCCCAGAAAGCACCGCAAACCAGGGTTGGAAAAAAACCAGGTTTTTTCTCAAAAAACCTGTTTTTTTGGTTTAAACCAGGTTTTTTTTGTTTAAACCAGGTTTTTTCAAAAACTTTTCTTTATTTAACTAGTTTGTGTATTTGCAGGACTCTAATGATGTTTATATTAATTTCAAACTTTATTTTATGGTTTACTTCACTAATAAGATCCCCATATATTTTTTAAATTTGATATTTTATTAATATGAAACTAATTTTTGGGCACAATATACTCCATTTATTTCAATTTCCACACATAGTCATAAATAACAGCCGTTAAAATTTGTAATGGATGTCAATTAAACCATTCAAGTATTATAACCTTAATTGAAATAACTAAAGTAATAATGAAATAATAATTCTAAACTTTTAAGATACAATTTATTATGATCAAGGACCACTGCGATTCAACATTAAAAAAAATTGCAGCCTTTTTGATCCCAGGCTTATTATCAATTTAGAATGCACTAGACCAAAAGAGGAAAAATTGAGCTCAACGTTAGCTGTTGTTGTCTTAGCAGTCAGAATGAGACTAAAACCGTCACTGCTAAACTTTTTTATATCAACTGCTTTGCCTACACAAATATATTGCAGACACCTCTTTTACATAATCACTCTCAAAAAGAAAATTTCTGAAAGTCACTACAAGCTCTTAGCAGAATATTTCATAACAAGAGTAACACCAAAGAGTTATTAGGGAATCTGTGCTTTGCATATTCTAATGCTTCTGCTAAAAAAATTATTAAAAAAACCGTCTTTGTTTTTTTCTGAAAAAAACCATTTGGTTTTTTTTGAAAAAAACCATTTGGTTTAAACCATGCCAACCCTGCCGCAAACAATTTAGAATTTTTTCCTAATATTGGTTCATCATTTGAAGTGCAGTGAAGTCACTAGATCAATGCGATAATAAACAAACATATTCAATTTTATTCCTGGTTGCATCCTGAATTTATGATCTGCTCGCTGCTCCACTCCTCAAAGACTTCAGAATTTTACTATCCTAGATATTGCATGAACCCTGTCTTATGCAGTGTTAGAAATTGGCTGAAAAATTCAGGAGCAATGTGTGCTATTAACCTGCACGTTATCTGCAGGAGCCTTTTTGAAAAAATATTTATTGAAATGTGCTATTTTTCTATGAAACTGTATGTATTTTACACCAAACATGTGCTGTTTTAGAATAACAGAAAAGAATTTCGACAAATGCAAGACAACCAAACATTTGTGATTTGTAAATGATTATTTTGGCAAGATTTTTGGAAACCACCCTAAAAAATTTATATTGACATTTTAAAATTAACTAGTATTGATAACTGCAACTAAATTCATTTTAATGTCGCAAAATTGTAGGGTTCAATCGCATTTCGAGACTAGCAACCATCAATTTCGAACCCTGGTCTTATAAATTGCAAGTTAATGTTTTTGTAATATGATTTATGTACTTAGGATGCTTTTATTGGTATTTTTTTTTATGAAAATAAGATAACTCTACTATATATCATTTTTTGAAATTTTTATCTTGTATTTTCTATTTTTTGTATACCTTGTATTCTATTTTTATTCTAATATTGGGCTTTTGCTATTTAATGTTTCAGAGAATAAGTTGTGTTGTATTAAGCAGATGTATTTAGCCAAGTTTTTTGATAATGTGTTATAAGCTTTTAAAAAAAGTTAGGATTTAAAAAATGTATTATTAACAAGTCATCTTAATTTAGATTTACAAAGTTAGCGAGTTATAAGTGCTCTTAATTAGAAATAGTGACATGCACCGTATGCTTGTTTCGACATTTATAATTATTATCCTGTTTAAGATGTACAATTATTTTTAATGTCTACTTTCTCTGTGTAAGTAGTTATATTTTATTTACTAATCAACATTTTACTCTATTTAAAGTTAAAGAATATAGTAAAATAACATTAAAAAGTGTTTTTCCCTTCTGGTTATCCTAATGAACTTAATTTATAGGTGGTTTAAATCTTATGTAAATGGTTCATTTAATTTCTAGTTTTTAAAGAATTTCACTATTTATGTTGAAACCTAAATTTTTTATTTGAAAAAAAGTTGCAATTGTTCTTATTGTGTTTTCTAGAGCGATGAAAGACGAGTTGGGTGAAGGAAAAGCTAGCGGTAATCTAGGAAACACCTTGAAGGTGATGGGAAAATTTGACGAAGCTGTAACATGCTGTGAAAGGCATCTAAGTATATCTCGGCAGTTGCAAGACAAAGTAAGTCAAGTGCATTTATAGAGTACGGGGGAAACCCCTTCATTGCCTAGGAATCTGTCTGAATTAGACTTCTTTGGCGACAATAGCGAGTCATCGCTAAAAAACGGGTGTAAAGAAACATGTGTCTCACTTGGTTCTTCTCTCACTGCAACCCGAATCGCGCAAGACACAAGTTCCTCGTTTGTACCACTAGAGAAGAACCAAGAGAAAAACCAGTTTCCTGATGCTAATGTCCTTCAAGCCCACCGCGAAGGTGTTCTCACTTTGTCGTAGTGCGGTGGCTTGCGCGTGTTGTTGATCCCGAGAGCTATGCCGGCGGTAGCTTAGCTACTGGCAGGGCCACCCATGCCGGACAGGTCGGAGGGGAGACACCAGACCAAGAGGAACATCCTGGTCCTCCAGGTTGGGGGTTGAGCGTAGGGCCAATCACCCTGCCTCGTAAAAAAATACCTTGATTACAGAAACCGCAAGAAGTGAAACTCAAAATTCTCTGGGAGACAGTGCGGGTATCTTTGGCCCTTTGATGGATGAATATCTGGAAGAGGAACAAATATGCATGACACAGGCGGGGGAAAGCCGCAAGGAGCCTCGTCTGTCGATGAACTACTTAGCACATCCCAAACACAAATTAAAGTTTGGTACATGGAATGTTCGAACTATGTACCAGATTGGAAAGACCAAGCAGATAGTAAATGAAATGTGCAACTACGGTTTAGACATTTTAGGAATAGCAGAAGCCCGTTGGACTGGGTTTGGAGAAGTTAAGACCACCGATAATTACAGCATCGTGTACTCAGGGCATGAGGAAAAACATGAGAGAGGTGTTGCTCTGATCATGAGTAAGAAAGCTAGGGGCAGCTTGATGAGTTGGGTCCCAGTAAGCGACAGGATAATAAAAGCTCGGTTCTACTCAAAACATGCAAAACTATCAATCATACAAGTATACGCCCCCACAAATGATGCTGACGAGGAACAGAAAACAGGATTCTATGACCAGCTACAAAGGATATTGGATGAGACTCACAAACATGACATACTATTAGTAATGGGTGATTTAAATGCCAAGATTGGTAAAAGAGTGACCAATGAAGAACGTGCAATTGGCAATGAGGCTATTGGAGACCAAAATGAAAATGGAGAGTTGTTTACAACGCTATGCGAGATGAATGATCTCAGCATAGGTGGAAGCTTTTTCAAACATAAGGACATTCACAAAATAACGTGGATTTCACCGGATGGTAAAACCGGAAATCAGATTGATCATATCTCAATAAATGGCAAATACAAGAGATCTTTGCAGGACGTACGAGTTAAAAGAGGTGCTGACGTAGCATCCGACCACTTTCTGCTTGTAGGGATTGTAAAATTGAAATTATGCAAAATCCCAGGGCACAAAATGAATAAAAGAATTAGGTACAACTTAGAAAAATTGAAAGAGCCAGATTTAAAGCAAATGTTTTCAATTGAGCTACATAACAAATTTGCAGCATTAACTGACCTTAATGAAGAAAACGAAGAAGATTCTAGACAGGTTGAAGAGACTTGGAAGAAATGTAAAGAAACATACAATAATACAGCAGAAGAGATCTTGGGCATAAATAAGAGGAAAACAAAAAGAGAGTGGATATCTGGTGAAACTCTCAAACGTGTAGAAGAAAGAAAAAATTTAAAGGGCAAAATAAATAGCACAAAATCGGAAAGAATAAAACAGATGGTAAGAAAGCAATACGAAGAAGTGCACAAGAGTGTCAAACGATCCGCCAGAACTGACAAAAGAAACTTTTTCCGTGCACTTGCAGAAGAAGCTCAGAGAGCTAATGATGTCGGTGATATCGGAGAAGTTTATAAAATTATCAAGAAACTGGGCGGTGTTAAACCAAATAATGATTGTGCTGTTAAAGATAAAAATGGCAAACTCCTCACTCAAGAAAAAGAAATCGCAAGTAGATGGAAGGAACACTTTGAAGAACTTTTAAACGTTACCACCACTTTAGGTGAAAGTGAAGTTGAATCTCCCTTTGAACACCAAGTTCAACTTGATATTGGTATGGAAGACATTACTATAGAGGAAATTAAACTAGCAATAAAGTTACAAAAGAACAGGAGGACTGGTGGAAATGATTTCATCACTGCCGAGCTCATAAAAGCTGATATCGATGTATCTGCGGCAGCACTCCATAAGCTATTTAACCTCATTTGGAAAGGAGAAAAGGTCCCTTTATCGTGGAGGGAATCTCAAATTGTAAAAATTCCAAAAAAAGGAAACCTCACGGAATGCAACAACTGGAGAGGAATCAGCCTCCTCTCAGTACCCGGAAAGATTTTCTCGAGAGTCATCATTAACAGAATTAAGAAGAAAATCGATGACATCCTTAGGGTAGAACAGACTGGATTCAGAAGTGGAAAGAGCACTGTGAACCAAATATTTATTCTTCGAAACATAATTGAGCAGTGTGTCGAACGAAATGAGACAATTTATTTAAACTTTATAGACTTTTCTAAGGCTTTCGATAGCATTAACAGGGAAAGTCTGTGGAAAATATTGGGGTTCTATGGAATTCCAAAAAAAATCATAAACATCATAAAGGATATGTACAATAGAAGTAGTGCCCAGGTACTGGTAAATGGTAATATGACTGAAAAATTTGAAATTAAAACAGGGGTAAGACAAGGCTGCGTGTTATCGGGGTTATTGTTTATCATTGTTTTGGATTGGGTAATGAGAAAAACTGTAGGATCCATACATAGAGGAATAAGATGGGATTTTAACACATTTCTTGAGGACCTAGAGTTCGCAGATGATATTGTTCTGATGTCATCCAGATTCCAAGATATGCAGGAAAAAACTAGTCATCTCGAAGAGAATGCAAAAAAGGTTGGTTTAGCAATAAATGAAAATAAAACCAAAGTTATGAAAATTAACAGTAAAAATAGGACAAAAGTTATCATCAACTCAAAAGAAATTGAAGAAACAGATAGTTTTACATACCTCGGTTCCATTGTTGACACACTGGGTGGAACAGATGAAGACCTCAAATGTAGGATTAAAAAAGCGCAAAATGCTTTTAGAATGCTTTTCAAGGTTTGGAAGTCGTCAAACTTAAACATTTCTCTTAAACTAAAAATCTATAACGCAATTATTAAATCTATACTACTTTATGGCAGTGAAACTTGGAAAATTACAAAACAACAGGAAAATAAACTCAACGCATTTCATACTAAATGTTTAAGAAAGATCCTAAAAATTTATTGGCCAGAAAAAATATCAAACCATAATCTATATATTAAAACAGCTGACAAACCCTTGACAATAGACATAAAGAGAATGAGATGGCGTTGGGTCGGCCATGTACTAAGAATGAGCCCCGATTCTAATGAACGGATAGCTTTAACTTGGTCGCCAGACGGTAAAAGGAGGAGGGGACGACCAAGACTGACGTGGAGAAGAAGCATCTTAAAGGAGCGAGACCATCTTGGTTGGCCAAGCTGGGCAGTTGCCAGGGAGGCCGCACTGAACCGGAGGAACTGGATTTCATCAATTGCGGCCTCATGCGCCTATAAGGCGTGACGAGTCGCAAGGCAAGGCAAGGCAATGTCCTTCAAGCAGACCAGAATACAAGAAGATTCTTAATCAATCAATTGTTTTTTTGCCCTTTTGACCTCTACATTTGTTTTTATTTTCAATCAGGAATTTTTACTTTACTAATGTCTACCTCTGTTCTCTAAGCTTGCCAACCCTTAATAAACTAGTGGCAGCCTAAATGAATGTAATGTGTCTAAAACTCAAGGGGGTACGTAGAAGCTCATCTGCCAATTCAAACACATGGGGAAGATGTAATAGCTAACCCCAGATTCCTAGATACTTATCGCTTCAGAAATATCACCAAGATAGCCTGATCAACAGAGTTGCAACTATGGTTACAACCTGGTTGCAACTGTAATTACAATTATTTTCAATTAAAAGTTATAGAACATTTTTATTAATATATAAAAAGGAATTGAACAAAACAAAATGTTAGCATATGAAGTTTGAAAATGAATAACATGATTTATAAACTTCTTGTAATTTTGATCCATAATTAGGTGAGCAAAACAATACCTGAGTTGATACCCAACACAATGGGAAAAGCAATTGATTTTTTAAAAATTAATCAAAAATATCTTAATTGCATTTTTATTCATCATGTGTATCTTCACAAAGGAGTAAGGGTATAAAATTTGAAAATCCCCTAGTACTTCAATAGAATTTTGAGCCACTATATACAACCTCTTTATGAATTGTGCACACAGTTTCTGAACATATTTGCTATATTTAACAACATGTTGACCTTCACATTTAAGTAAATGTTTGAAAAATGTTGTGATAAAATGAGATGTTTTTATTCATTAAAATATTATGCCTTGATCATTCATTTTAGGCTTTTTTTTTCAATGGTTTTTTTTTGATAGCCAATATTCAATAAAATAAAATTTTTATATATATATATATATATATATTTTAATTCATTACAACGCACATCAAAATCATCATATCAACATTCATTTTTTTTTAAATGATAGTGCTACTGCTGTTACATTACCCTTTTTTTATAGACTATTCAAATTTCAATAAATCTGAAGAGATCTGGTCCTTTTTCTGTATCAGCCCTAGAGAAGTTGCTATGTGCGAAACAATTTTAAATTCCAATTCTTACTAATCAGTTTAAGGGGGTCTGGCACCTCCATAGAAGCCCATGTTAAATTGTCCAACTTTGGGGGCATCTCAAGAATTAACTAATTAATATATCCATTTCAAATTTTCACAGTTTCATCTATAGACATTTTTAAGTACAGGGGTGCCAGACTTCCGCCGAACGGCGGAATTCCTCTTTTTTTCCGATTTTTCAAAAAAATTCCGCTTTTTCCGAATTTTTCAGAAAAATCCGCTGAATCAAGATTTTCAAAAAATTACGAAAAACTTTTAGATTTTCTAAGTTTTCAAAAAAAAAAAATCGTATTAACAGGGTTTCCGCGCATATGAAAAGTCAAGAGTTTGGACATTGGGCTAATTTTGTCATAAATATTGAATTTGAGCATAAAAACGACCAAAAGTCATGCATTTCAGCAAAGAAACGTCCGAAAGTAATAAAAATCGATAGATATTTATTCGCGTCTTTCGGATCGCCGGACCTTCGCGACTTTCGGATCGCTGGGCCTTCGCATCGCTGGAGTTCCGGGAATTTCGGATCACTGGAGTTTCATGACTTTCGGATCGCTAGTATCTTGTCTTTCGGATCGCCGGAGTTTCATGTCTTTTGCAAAGCTGGAGTTTCGTGTCTTCCGGATCGCCAGAGTTTCGGGACTTCCGGATCCGCCGGACTTTAGCGACCTTTGGAACGCTGGAGTTCCGCGACCTTTGGAACGCTGGAGTTCCGCGACTTACGGATCGCTCGTGTTCCGCGACTTTCGGATCGCTAAGGTTTCTTGTCTTTAGGATCACTAGAGTTTCGTGAGTTTCGGATCGTCGGACTTTCAGAACGCTGGACTTCCGCGACTTTCGGAACGCTAGAGTTCCGCGACTTTCAGAACGCCGGAGTTTAGTGTCTTTCAGAACGCCGGAGTTTCGTGAATTTTGGATCACTGGAGCTTCGTGAGTTTCGGATCGTCGGACTTTCGGAACGCTGGACTTCGGCGACTTACGGATCGCTAGAGTTCCGCGACTTTCAGAACGCCGGAGTTCCGCGACTTTCAGAACGCCGGAGTTCCGCGAATTTCGGATTGCTGGAGTTTCGAGAATTTCGGATCGCCGGAGTTCCGCGACATACGCAACGCCGGAGTTTATTGTTTTTCGGATTTTCGGATTGTTTGGAATTCCGTGACTTTCTCGATTTTCGGAACGCCAAAGCTTAGTCTTTTGGAAAATCCGGAGTTTCGTGAATTTCGGATCGCCGGATTTCCGCTACTTTCGGATCGCTGGAGTTTAGCTACTTTCGGAGCTTTTTTTTTTCAATTTTCAGATGGCCGGAGTTTTTAGATGTTCTGACAGGCAAAGTTTGCGAGATTTTCAGATCGCCGCAATTATTAATATTAGAAAAAAGTCATTGATTTTAAATTCGATGAAAATTCCGGTGGTAGAGAGTAAGAGATGTATCCTAAATTTTAACTATTATTAAAAAAATAAAATTATGCCAATAGTTTTGCCAGTAGGCTTTTCTGTAATTTTGATTTAACTGGTGATTTATAAAGTGTTTTTTTAATGCAAGCGCAACCCTTATTAGAAGGAGGAATGCAATTGCACTATACGACACACTTATAAGAGAACAAAGAAATTCCTGAAATAATTAATCAAAAAAAATTAATACATATAAAGCATTACTTCTCCAATAAGTTCACATTAAAGAAAAAAAAATTTCCTTTTATTAATCTAATTACATTTTGAAATCATTTTATGGTGCAATAATTTATTTCTAAAATAAATTTGTGCACTTGCCCATTAAACATGAAAATTGTCTACACAAACACTATAAATTGTTTACTATGTTTGTGTTGTCAACTTTCGAGTTGTTTCAATTTGAATTTTTTATTTTTTTTATTTGAGATGCTATTTATATAGTCATGAAAAACTGTTAACTTAGACACAAAGTCATGAATGGAAAGTCATGAATTTGGGACTGTCCGTTTTGGCAGGAACCCTATATTGTTACTCGCGTGATTTCCTCTTTTTTGATTTTGGCCACTTTCACCCCTGTAAGTATTTTAACACAAGATTATTTTGAGAAACTAAAAACTAGATTAAATATGATTTTTTTTTAAATATCGTTGAAGAATGTCAATATTTTTAACCTAAAAGATTTTTTTAAAAAAAAAGTAAAAACTTTACAGACTATTCCCTGCGTTAAAATGTTTAAATATACTTGTGAATTACACATAAAAAAATTCAAGTATTTAAATGAATAACATTTTTAGTTATGTGCCCCCAAACATTCACATGATTCAAAAATTGTAAAACCGAGAAAAACCAATTTAAAGTTTTTATTGTTAACTCATTTCCTTACGAAGGATTTTTGCTTCCTCGTAATATTTGATTGGAATAACATTATCGGATCCTTAGTCGTTCGGCCGATCTGGGCAGTTTCACTAAAGAAAGGGTAAAATAAAATTGCCTTTAATGTCAAAAATATTTTTCCAATCATCTTAAAACTTTGTGACATTATTAATAAAGGTTGATATAGTATTTTAAGCCACTAATTTTTTTTTTAATTTTTTCAATGATTTTGAGGTGCCAGACCCCCTTAACCTTTAAAAAAAAAGCACCTGCATTTTGCGAATTATGTACTTGACATTAGTCATACTGTATCTGTAGATATTGATAACATTACAAGTGCATTGTCAGCTTATTATGGAAATAATTGTTTTTTTTTAACCAATAAAAGTAAATGACAACAAATATTTCAAGTTAACTGTGTAATAACTTTAAAATGTTTGTCATGCTGGAATGAAATATTAAGCCATTAAGGGCAATATAAATTATTTATAGTTTTAATCTTAGAGCTAGTTATGTTGTACTTTTAACCCTTTCAGTCCCAATGACAATTTGGCATCATCATTTTAGAAATTTTGTAATGATCGTCTATAGTCATTTATGATATCAAAAAGCAAATCATTCAATTCTTCAATCTTTTTTCGATTAGATATTTTTTTATTAATCCCAATAGATGTCAGTCCTATTAATTTTTTTAATTATGATAAGTAGCATGATATGCCAAAAAGTTTTTTTTTTCATCTTTACATTTTTTTAAACATAAATGTATACACAAGCAATAGTTATAATAAATTCGTCTTGTTTTCTCTATTATTTAAGGTTGAGGCAATTAAAAAATATTATGCAAGGCTTAATTTTTAAGGATTGAAAGATTGATGTGAAATTTCATTTATAACATTTTCCATTAGGTTGGGGAAGGTCGCGCTTTATACAACTTGGGCAACGTGTACCATGCCAAGGGGAAGCGGTTTGCCTGCCTCGGGCATCAGGACCCAGGAGAGTTTCCCGAAGAAGTGAAACAGTGCCTGCAAAAGGCAGTGGAAAATTATGAGTGAGTTGGGGTCCCTTTTTGTGTTTGCCTAGAACAGAGGTTCCCAACCGGTGGTACGCGGTAAAATTTATGGTGGTACGCATGAGTAATGTGAGCAATATCATGCTATTCATAGCTTTTGTAAGCCTGTGCAGTGAGCAAGCAAATATCATAGTTTTAAACCTTAACATTATTTTAAAGTGAGAAATCTTTAATTAATGGCTCGAATGTCAAACCCAGTACCTTTTGTTCTCCCAGCAAGCTCAGTTTTTTTTTATGACAAGTTCCATTACTCCTAATGTTGATATTTTAATCACAGGCAAATAACAAGTTTCGCACTGCTACAGACTATAAAAGTATATTTTGTACGTTGATAAATTTTTGATTGCACGCATTTGAGTTTGTACTGTTTTTTTTCGCTGGTATTTTTTTAGACCTATGTGTAAAAAAAAACTATAAATTAATACCATTTTAATTTTTTACTTCTCCTTTATTATAAGTATGTTTTAAATAAACGAATTTCTAACCATTAGAAATGAAGTTTTCTAGGGAATTTAATTCAAAAAGCCTTTGATAACTTTTAGGAGAGTTAATATTATACCTTTATTTAAATAATTAAGCCTGCTGGTACGCCAAAATTTCTTAAAAAAGTCAAGTGGTACGCTGATCCAAAAAGGTTGGAAACCCCTGGCCTAGAACTTTATAAATGATTTGTATTTACACATCTGATGTAACTGTGAAAATGGTTGTACTCCATTTATATAATTTAAATCTGTTATTAAAAAAATGTCATTGTAATCATAGCAAAGAGTAAAATTGTGAACTTGTTTTCTCTGTATGTTTTTTACGTGGAAATTTTAACAAATTAATTTTATAAATTTATGTCTGCAGTAAATGCTTTTAGAGTCTTCAACAGGATTGTTTTCTGTATTATAATTTTCTGTTAAGGAAGGAATTTTTTTAAAAATTAGTTGTCCTTAGACTGGTTTATACTTCTTGTACCCCTCAGGTTTAACAGTTATAAATATAGAACAGAATATTTTAGTAAATTTTTTAAATTTAACTAAAAAAATATGTTTTTTGAATTTTTGTTTTAATAAAACACATTTATATAATTTTCCCACAATTTTGTTAGTTGTATGTTCGTATGACTTAATTAAAGTTTTTTACATTAAAATGGTATTATACTATCTAAAATTCTATTTCCAAGGTTTAATATTTATAATGCAATACAACTATTTCATTCTGCTTACCTTGCCGTCTATATATTTAGTAAAGTAATTATAAAAAT
Organism: Hylyphantes graminicola; assembly: GCA_023701765.1. Lineage (NCBI taxonomy): Eukaryota > Metazoa > Arthropoda > Arachnida > Araneae > Linyphiidae > Hylyphantes > Hylyphantes graminicola. The sequence continues at coordinate 19,473,543 of CM043121.1, read as the reverse complement.
ATTAACAGTTTTTGTACTGATTTTTAATCTTTCGCTTTGATTTGATTGTAGCCAGAGCTTAAAAATCATGATGGAATTAGAAGACAGGAGTGCTCAAGGGAGGGCTTGTGGCAACTTGGGAAACACTCACTACCTCCTGGGGAACTTCAACGAGGCTATTACTTACCACAATGAGGTAATCTGATAAATTAATATAAGATTACTGTTATGTGAAAGGATATTATACGAATTCTAATGCAGTTGTGTTGTAATCAAACATACTCATACTTTAAAGGATCAATTTACAAGATATTTCCTGACACTATATCCCAAAATGAAACCTGGAAACTCATAATTTTAACTTGTCCTATTTATGAATTCTTCAGAAGAAAATGCTTTGTTAATTCTTAAATTTTTTCAGTATTTTTAAAATTTCATAACAAAAAACTATTATAATATTTATAACTACTTAATATCAGTTTTAAAATTTAGACAATATATATTAAGATTCGATGATACTGACAGTTAGTTTACTTCCTTGTGTCTCTTTGTATCAGGTCTCGAAAATTATATTGCCGACATGCCCGGGGCATGTAAAAATTCCAATCGGGCATGTATTTTTTTTGCCTCGCATGCTCGACCGGGCATGTAAGCATTTAATCAAAAATACCTTTCCATAAATTTAAATAAACATTTTGCATTTTAATAAATACCCAACATATCCATTCGTTACTTCTTGAAAATTGATAATTTTAATCTTAAATCGAAAATAGTTGCTTCACAATGTTGTCATTATGGCATCAAATAGAAATTCTTCATCAATAAAATTCTGGTGGATGCCGGGAAATATCATCACTTTCTACAATTTTCGAATTCCTTGTTACTTTGGCAAGGTTTCTTAAGGTATAATAGTTTGATATATTTTTTATTAATGTTGATAAAACCTGGAATTTTCTGTAAATTCTCTGGGAAAACCTGGAAAAGTCAGAGAATTTGGTTTTCCAACTTACATAATGTAACAGTGTATTTCGTGAATTAAGTATACTACTGCTTAAGAAAAATGTATGCGTTTAAGCAGGCATTTTTTCAGCTTTTGTTATTTTTGCCAAACTCGTGCCTGGGTACAGCTTTCTTTTCCCCCTCCCCCTTTTGCTCGGTCTGCGCTTGGGCATGCAAAATTTTTATTCGGGCATGTTTTTCCGAGACTAACATGTTCGACCGGGCATGTAAAAATTTTGAGATTTTTCTAGCCCTGCTTAAAGTGTTTGTTTGTATTTCATTTGTTTGTTTTTATAGGTATCCTTGCAATAGATTTATGTTAATATTATGTAACATTTTATTGTAATAACCATTGCCAACCATTGTAAACGGGTTTAGGCCCATCGCAATTAATTTATTATCTATCTAAAAAAAATCTATCTATGAAAGGATATTTTTATTTTAAAATTCGCCTTAATTATTATAAAAGCCCTTTGTAAAAATGCACATTAATTGCAGTGATGAAGTAAAACTGCACAAGTATTACGTAATTCATGCACACTAATGTGAAGTCCACTAATTTCTGTGCCTTTCAGCCTTTCTCCTTATTTGTCATATATTTTGGAACGATTAGCACTAATTTAGTACTTTGAAATGACTCTATATTATATTTAAGTAGTAATATTCTCTTTTTCTCAGGGCAGATGGGAAGTTTTCTTATTTTGTAGAAATTTTTTCTATGAATGTTTTTTTTTTATGAAGAAATATTTTTTAAAAATGTTGTTTTAAAAATGTGCAATGCAAAAGTTTAGAATAAGAAGTATTTGAGGAAACATCTGCTCTTTGTGCCTGATTTTTGAGTTTTGATTTTAAGTAGTTTTGTATTCTTGAGTCATTTTATTTTATGTAAATATTTATTAAGAGATACAGCTAATCTTTTTTTTTTTATTGAGACATAAGTAAAACAAAATTTGTCTTTCAGTAATGTTTGTATGTTACATTTTTGTATTAAAAATTAATGCTTTCAAAAGAAGATGAAGTATTTTGCTTTTCAAGAAATCCAAACCCACCATAAATGGGAAATTTCTTGGTTATACATTAAATTCTTAATCAAAAATACAACCACACAGTCATCTGTGCAAATTAGCACAAAATAAAAATGAATTATTTATTAAACTATAAATACTCTATATAAATGAAAATGTGTTGTATGTTATTCCAGAGGTTGAAAATTGCCAAGGAGTTTGGTGATTTGGCAGCTGAGAGAAGAGCTCATAACAACCTGGGCAATGCTCACATATTTTTGGGAGAGTTCGCAACGGCCGCCGAACATTATAAGTAAGTATCACGTTTGCATTTTTCAAGATATTTTTTTAATACTTATTATAGAAATAGTTTATCCTCTTGACGTCCCCATTTCGGCATATTTTTTAAAACCTCCCCACAAACAATTAACATGTAAATAAGTGTCAAAATTGACCTTGTCTGATAGAATAAGATTCAAATATCAGTTTTCAGCCTTTAATTACAGGTATCACTCATTTATTTCTATAAAAAATGAAGTTAAACAGGGGTCAATATAAGATTTTAGAGTTATTAAAAAATAATTTTAATTTGTTGTTTAAACTTTTCAAAAAGTTCTTTTAGTAGTTAATTTTAAAGGCATTTTGCATTGAAAACAAAGCTAAATAATCTGTTAACTACAAATAAGTTATGTGACCTTTTTTGTTGCATTTATATCTCAAAAAATATGTGTATTTTTAGAGTTTAAAGCAGGTCCCTAAAGAACTATTAAACATAATTTTTTTTAATGTCTTTGCAAAACATGCTTTTTAGCATATATCTGTGTGAAAAGTATGTTTAGATTAAGAATATATATGTGCATGATTTTGCTCAGGTCTTAAGGGGTTATATACTTTTGTAAGTGTCTTTTATAAAAGCATATTAATTGTTGAAAATTATTCAAGTTTGTTAATCTTGTAAGAAATAACATTTAAGCCGTTTTTTTGTATTTAAATATTGCAATTCATTGTTAAATATCTAGCTATATTGTGTGTAAAAAAACCTGTGTGTATAATAAGCTAAATAAATAGTACACAATAATTTTTGTGATGAATAACTACAACTTTTTTTGCATTACGAAATTTGTTTCATATTTTTCTTTACTTTATTAATTAACTTTTGTTGGTTTTTAGTTTTTATTCTCCAAGTTTAACTTTTGATTTTGAAATTATATTTGTAAATTCATTTGAAAATACTGACATTGCTAAAGTTGCATTAGCACATTTGTAACACTCTCATTATCGTTCTTACCATTTGAAAGATTTCACAGAAAATAAGTTTGTAATGATATGTTTATTAGTGGGCAGATTGTTTGATTTTACCCAAAACAACTCATCTCAAAAGGGTACCGTAATTAGTTTTTTGGCTTGCTTTTAACATTGTTTTTTTTTTATTGAATAGAGGACTTGAGGACTTTCAATATTGTACTTCAATTTAATCATTTTTTAAGTATTACAACAAAGATTTCTATATTCGATTTAATTTTCTATATGCATACTTCAATTTGCGTTATTTACAGCCTACATACAATCTTTTTTTTTTTTTAGCCTTCTATTACCCCAAATTTGTTTCTTGCTCCTTAAAGTATCTTTCATTTTTTACATTCAAAACACTTCCTCTAATACCTAACCAACCTCTCCTTTGCCCAGGATGACCTTAGCCCTGGCCATCGAGCTACGAGACAAAGCGGTCGAAGCCCAGGCCTACTACAGTTTAGGCAACACCTACACCCTGCTGCACGACTATCCTACTGCCATCGAATACCATCTGAAGCACCTGAAAATCGCTCAAGAACTGAAGGACAGGATCGGGGAAGGGAGGGCTTACTGGAGCCTTGGAAACGCGCATTCTGCCATTGGAAACCATGAGCAGGCTCTGCATTTTGCCTGCAGGCACTTGGAGATCTCTAAAGAGGTGATTGATTTGTTTTTTAAAATTTATGTTCAGCGTGTAAAATAAGCGGTATCGCATCGCGAAACGCGACACAAAAATGAAAACTTGCAATAGCGATTTAGTTTTGTATCGCATTTAGTCGCGATACAAAGCGAAATCGAAAGTCGCATATCGCCGTAGTTTCGCGACCTTCGGATCTCCATAGTTTCGGATCCCCGGAGTTTCGCAACTTTCGGATCGCCGTAATTTCGCGACTTTCGGATCCGCGGAGTTTCGCGATTTTCGGATTCCCCAAATTTAGCGATTTTTGGATACCCGAAGTTTCGCGATTTTCGGATCCTTAAATTTTTTTTCAAAAGTGCTATGCATTAATGAAAAATTGCTACACACAAAAAAATTTTACACGCTGTTTATGTTTCTGTTGAGGCTTCGACATTTTTTTTAGAAAGAAAATAAATGAAAATCAGTATTTGGTTAAAAATTGTATATTTTTTTCTCAAATGAAAACAGTTTGTTTTTTTGCCTTGTATAAGCATTACCTGTTTATCTTGTGTGGATTTTATATTAAAGCTTTTAAATTAACATTTAGTAGTCTGATTACTATTGGGATGGTCTATCAGGATTCTTTAATAGTTTTGAAAAAAAAAAAAACCTGAATCATGGTATGTTTTAAGCCTAGAACTATATAGTTGATGTTATACTGAGTTAAGTAGTTTTGTTTTGAGTATTATATAATTTCAAATATTAATAAAGCAAAATAATTTATAATTGATATAAATACTAAAAAAATACCAGTCTAGTTTTTCTGGGAAACAAATATGATTTAAGCCCTCAAACCATCTTTTCTGTTGTTGTTGGTGATACTCATTAGTAAAGTGCATATTGAAGTTTTTCTTTTGTTTTTTTTGGCCATACAATTTATAATTTGTAAATCATTAGTGAACGTTAATAAATGTGTTTTTGATGTCTTACTAATTGATAATATACCATACCTGAAATTAAATTAATGATAAATGTTCAAATTCAAAACAAATATATGACAACATAGTTAACATCAATTATTGCATATCATTCTTTTAATTCAACAATGCTAAATTTGTTAAAAAATATCTGTAAGTAAAACAATTTATGCAAGTGACTTTTAAACTTTAAAATAAAGTTGTGTTCTATATTATGCGGGAAATTTTTTAATGTTTTGATTTATGATTGATTTTTTTAAGTACTTCTGAATACTTATTTGTGTTAAATGCTATTAGTTAAGTTTAAAAAAGATTTTTATTTAGATTCGATTTTTTTTACTTAATTCTTTGCTGTCTACATAAATGTTATTTGGCAGTGGGGTTATTGATGATACATTCTTCACATGCTTTAAAAAAAACTATTTTTTTGCTGTGCTTTTTATTATTATCATTTCAATTTAATTTATGCTGTGCTAATAATTTCTTTTTTGTTGTTAAGATTGGTGACCATTCCGGAGAAGTCACGGCTCAGCTCTGCATATCAGATTTGCAGAAAACTCTCGAGACCCAAGATGCTGGATCTTTGAGCAAGAGCAACTCTTCTATTAGTAAGTGATACATTGATTTTTTTTCTCAGAAAGAAAAACCAGTGCTTATTAACTTTATTTGTTGTATTATTTTTTAAAAAAATGTTTGATGTTCTTTTTAAAAAAATTGTTTGTAATTAGAGAGACAGAGACCTTTTCATTGAAGTGTAATTCATTTCATTGAAGTGTAAGTTTCATTTCAAGTGGAATCCCCCCTCCGAAAAAAAAAATCAGTTATTAAAAAAGAAGTGCCAGAAATGTTCAATAATTATCATGTTTTTGTTGCTTAAAATCCTCAAAATATTGAGTTATTGAGTAGTGGAATTTTTTTGACACCTTTTGTCTTTCCTTATCCCTTGGAGGGCTAATGTATGAAATAATGTAAAAATATCAAGTAAAAAAAATTAACTAACAGTTTACAACACAACAGAAATATAGTGTACTCTTTTATTTGGTTTAATTATTTGTTAATTTTCATTTCTTAGTTGTTGTTATCTCAATATTTATGCTGTAAATATTTTTAATATTTTAAAAATATAAGAATTATATAAATAAATATAAGTATCAAATAATAATAAGTATCAAAGTAATATTTGTGCAATGTTCTTAGTTTTTGTTAGAGGGGTTTAGAAATGAGGCATTTTTAAATTGTGGTCTTTAAAAATCCTTATATTTAATATTAAATCACATTAGTATGAACCTTTTAATATTTAATTGCACAATTGTCCTTTAACCTTTTGTGTTCCAAATTAAGATTTATATTTAATTATTTTGCCTTTTGCATGCTTCAATGTCAGTTGTGCATTAATAAATATATATTTTGCTTAAAAAATAGTTGAGGCATAAAAAATTTTAAAAAATTACACTGATCAAGAATTACATTTTGTTGATGAATATGATTTACTTTTTAATGTGTTAAATCCAAATACAGCATTAAAAAAACGCTACCATTCCCTCTAACAAACAATGAAACATAAAATAACAGCCTTTTAAGTGGTACTTATAAGTATCACCGAGACATAATAAGTTAACACATGATAACTTCAGAAAGTTTTAAAGAATTTACCGTACTTTTGTCGACTTTAATTTTTTTGAACCAAATCTGTCTATCAAAATGTTCCATCTCCCACGTTTTCTCTCATTTGAACAATGCAAAGTAAAACAGCTTTTTACACCCCTTGCCAACCAAGTTGGGTAGGGTCAAGAAGTGTGATAGGGTTACTGCATTTTTCATTAAGAAAATTCGTTCTCTGCTTCAAGTAAATTCCAAATCCTAAAATTGGTAGTGAATTATTATAAGAAACATACATATGTAGAAAAAAAATTATATGTTTGAATTCCAATTTTAAGTGTAAAAAATTTGCATTTCAAAATCCATTGCTGTTTTATCACACTTACCCCACATAGGGGTAAGTGTGTAAAAAGAAGACAGTTGCACTTAAATTCAAAAGCTCAAAACTTTCTTTAAACAAAAAATGAGGTCAATATGTCTTTTTAGTTTAATTATAAGTGGTCTAATGTTATATATTGCAAACTTTCAGATTTTTAGAATGATTTCCAAAGTTACAAGAGCTGTTTATCACACTTACCCCCCAATCACACTTACCCCACTTGACCCTTAATAGAAATATGTTATGGAGAAGATCCTTCCCCGCATGTAAAGAGGTCCATAAATCATTTGTGAATCCATCCGGAAAACATGTTTAAAACATTAATTTTGTTTCAGGTCTAACAGATTTGAATATTTTTTGAGAAAATTTGGCAATTTTATGAGATAAAAAGTGTATTTTGGTTAAATTGTATTCAGATCATTTTGTATGTAAATATTGCAGAACAAGAATTTCCAACTCCACGCTTTTCCCTCTGCCTTTTTACTCTTTGTTTTTACCCAAGTTAAGGTGGCACAGAGTGTAAGTGTCACTGATAAGTAACGTTAAGTCCTAAATTGTTAATTCCACCTGACATAACTTTTTTTAAATTGCAGATTCCAGTGGAAGAATGCGTCGCATAAGCATGGAACATATGGATCTTTTGAAGCTTACTCCAGATGCTAAAGTTGCAAAGGTATTTCTGTTTTTCAATAGTTATTTAAGCAACCAGTGTCGAAAATGACACTTTATTAAGCTCTTGTCATTATTTCACCAGTGAGTGAAATAATGACAAGAGCTTAATAAAGTGTCATTTGGCACATGCTTGCTTACAATATTTTTTATAATAACGTGCAAAAAAAGTATTTCTACCAATAAGTGATTTTCAAGACATTATTTAGTTTCCATGGCAATATTCTAAAATGCAAAGTAGTGAAAGAATGACATGACAGTGATTGCTCCTTCTAGAAGGGAGAGTGTAGGCTTTATAGCCCATTACCCTGCTCGCCAGAAGAGACAGTCACAAGAGGCACACAAAGAAAGACGACACAAACACGTAGACAAATAACAACATTTTTTGACAAGCACAAACATCCATGCCTTTACTGGGATTCGAACCCGAGCCCAGCAGCTCCAAAGGCTAGTACACCAACCACTGTGCCAGTGGGCCGGCAAGTAGTGAAAGAAAAGTTGTAAAATAATTTTCTATTCTGAATCAAAATAGGATTTACATTAATTAGTGCTACCAAACATAGGTGAAAATGAATTTGAAATGATGTTCGACCAACTTCCAGATTAAATTGAAAAAGCAGCTAAGGAAGCTTCGTTGAATCTTCTCTCAGAAAAGTATTGTTTGGAGTGAAATTTGTGTTCTTACTTTTATCTTATTTCATTTCCTTTAATAATTTTTGTAATACTTGTAGTTTCCATGGAGATTAGAAAATGCAAAAGAAATGAACCAATAGAATTAACTGAGTTTCATGACCATTTAGTTTCCACTGAGATATAAATGACATTATTTTGTTTTTCTATCAATCAGATAGTCTTATTTACTTTACCGCACTAGTGCCGAAAACCTCATTTTCGCCACTGCCTGTGACGCAAGCGATTAAAGTGTCATTTTTGCAACGATTTATGAATGAATATGATATGAAAATGTGAACTTTTTTGCATATTGTTATAAAAAAGTGCTGTATTGTACAGAGTAAACCATTAACAGGTTCTCTACTGGTCAAGAAAATCCCCAAAAAGTCATGAAATTAGACCAAAGGTCACGAAATTTTTTTCAAGAAAAGTAGATTTTTCCCCAGATTTTATATTGTTACAGGCCTCGCAGCGCTCCTATATTTCCTATAATTCCTATAAATTTGAAAAAGTTCCTATATTTCCTATAATTCCTATTTTTTCCTATATTTTAGACCCTTACTTTCGCGTTTTTTCCAATTTCATCATTGCGATCCTTATTATATTCAAACTGTTACTGCGATCACAACTCACGGACTTGATCAGCAGAAAAAATATTTTGGTTGGTTTAACTGGTCTGAACCGGAGCTACAAAAGTAAAACGAGGCACCCTTTCGATATCCTGGAGGCAAAAATCTGCTAATCATTATAAGGCAATGTGACGTCATTGGTGGATTTCATGGAATTACTAGGCAGTTAAATAAGTCAATCAAAAAGCATTATTGGACTGCATATTTTTGGTCAGGTGAAGATGATCCTCTTCTCATGGGGATGCCGGTGGCCGATATTTGAAGATATCTTAGTGTAATCCAATCTTAATTCATCTTCAAATTTTAATTGTATTTTTTATCTTTATTATTATTATAATTTATTATTTAAATTTGTTCTTCATTAAAATTCAAGTTAAGTTTTCATTGATATAGACCGAGAATGGAGAAAATTATTGTTTCAGTGGCTTTAATGTTTTGGAGATTTTGAGGCCTCGTGTAAAAGTCAAATTTTTCAGGCACTATTTTTGTGCTAAATTTCTCGACCAAAAATCGAGATATACGAGCATGAGAATGTGCGGTATTTATGGACGATATAAAACAAACGGTTGGTTAAGGGAATTTTGTAATTTTTGTTAAAATCGAAATCAATTGAAAATTTATCTCTCAAAATTTGTATTAAATGGATAAAATTTCCATAGAATCTCCGGATCACACACACACAGGGGGGTTCTACACTCGTGTGATTTTCCTAATTTTTCTTTTATATGATACTCGGAGGTTTTCCAATTATGTGATCTCCGGAGTTTTTCGATATTTGGATTGTCAGATATTAGGATCGCCAGAGTTTCCGGATACAGAACAGAACAATTAATCCAGGCATTGCGGGACTTGAGCCTTTCCGGATTATGGGTTAACTACCCAATATTTCCGGAATTCAGAAAATTGGAATTAGTTTAGGGAAACTACGTGTCAGCGAATCGGTTAAAAGCACCCTTGCTTATAAATATCTATTCAAAGAAATATAGTGCAAAGACAGAGAAATGTCGGGAAAAAAAATAAAGCCAAATAAAGGGGAGCCATACCTCAAATGTTTCAGAACATTGACAATCCTGAAAATGCTGTTTCCTATCCATTCTAGTCTATATCACTGAAAACTAAGTTTAAATTTCAATAAAAAAACACTAGCTAAAATGAGAAATTCCAATAACAAAGATAAAAAAAATTAATTAAATTTAAAGATGAATTATAATTAGATTATACTAAGATGTTTCCGAAAATCACTAACCTGCCAGGGCAATCCAATATTAATGTTTCCTGATTTACTTATTTTACGTCTAGTAATTTTCACCAAATCTACCGATGGGGTCGCAATGCTTCATAATGATTGACAGTTTTTCCCTCTGCATGATCATTTCCTTACTGTAGCTCTGGTTCAAGTAAATTGGACCAACCAGCAAATTTCTTTTGATCAAGTGTGTGACCTTCTGATCACAAGAACAGCTTGATTGTTAAGAATTTCTTTTTATGTTTGAAACTTTTTTCTCATATTTTTTTTTTAATTGGGTCTATTTTGGGGTTTCTGATTTTGGCCAGGATTAAGTTTAAAAAAAAAAAACGGAGTATCGGAAATTTTTGGACCATCGTCGAAAGTCAAAAGTGTCTGGATTATGGTTGTCCAGATAAGCGGTTCTGTAATTGTTTATGGATCGCCGGAGTTTTCTGAAATAAAATATAGCTATAGTTTTTTTTTAATACTATAGGATCACTTTAGACGCCAATTAAAACCTAGCGAGGTTTAATGGAAATTAAGGGTATTTCAGGTCCTCCGGTAGGGCTGCAACTCCTATAGGATCGCTTTAATTTTTCAGATATTAAGTCCAATCCCTATCGGATATCGGTTAAATTGCTAAAAAAAATGTAATATATTTTATGTATAATTTTTAATCATGGTTCAAATAATTGGCTTATTGCCATTATTTGCTTCACGAATATTAATCTATCGACTACTAATTATTCCAATAAATTCCTATATTTCCTATTATATTTTTGATAAAAGTCACTGCGAGGCCTGTTGTTAGTATTTTGTAGCCCTTAATTTTTATTGGAAAGTCCTTGAAAGTGTTGGAATTTTTTTCCCTAGTTAGTTTATGATGCAATAGCGGCTTAAATTTGTTCTGTGTTACATCAACTATTATTTTATTATTTGTCTTTGTAATTCTTTCTTTAACGGATTAATCATTTAAACGGTTGTAAAAGTTTCTGAGAAAGGTCAAGAAATGTTCTAAAAAGGTCCTGAAAAGGTCAAGAGATTAGATTTGACAAATCTGGTAGACACCCTAATTAAAATAAAATATTCCTTAATGGTCATCTGTGTTATGGATAATACCCTTATACATCAGGCATGAGTTTCTTCCGCGGTTCCGCTGATTTCCGCGTTTTCTAAATTTTTTAATTATTTCCGCTTTTTTTAAATTTTTTCGAGCCAAAATCCGCGACTTTCGGGTCGCCGTTGCTTCGCGATTTTCGGATTACTGGAGTTTTGCGACTTTCGAGCACCCAAGTTGAAATCCTTATGTGCACAATTTTGTTTCAGGTGCACGTTGCACCCGTTCACTCGCTAATTTCGAACCCTGGTGTAACATCCAAAGTTAAAAAAAGAGTGACTGGAACCATTGACAATTAGTGGAAAATAAATTGATAATTAGTGGATATTGGTTTACTGATAATTGATAAAGGTCTGTGTTTAATACTCTGCTTGTTGGTAATGTAAAAACAATTTCTGCATCAAAATGTTAAACTCTTTAAAATGTTGGTTATTCAATTAATATATAAACCTAATAACCTTTAATATTTTATTGTTTAATTAAAATATCAATCTTTCAACAATAAATTTTGATATCTTTATTTAATAATTTAATTTATCGTATGCATGTATTTTAACAAATTTAAAGTTTCCTCTTTTTTGATGTTTCTGCACACTCATGCCTGATACATACACTTGATGTAAAATGCTTTGCTAAGTCTTTATTTTGCATAAATTGTTCATTTTTGCACCTTGTAACAATTTGTTAAATCTTTGCTTGACCTTCATTTTTTCCTTGAAAACATTTTTACTCGTGGATCACAGAATTCAATTTGAAGAAAAACATATATAAAAAATAAATTAATTCCTTCTCAAAATGCAGCTATTTTACTATATAAATAAGGTTGCGACAAGTTTCAAAATCATGTAATCTTTCATAAAATATTTGACTAGAAATAGTTCTGAGTTCAAGGTATCCATATACTTTAGAAAATGGAAAATTGATCAAAATATGTATTCTGATTCATTAAAATTAACTCATTCGTATTCATTAAAATATCTGATTCTTTATCTTTCAAATGGTACAAGTAGATTTCTTGTACTGGAAACAGTTTTTAATTTACAGGTAGTCTTTTAAAGGCAATTCTATTGTCATCAACCGTACTTTACTAACAAATGAAAACCTTGAACTAATTTTCTGAAGAACGAAATTTTTTATAACATGTTTGTACTTCGAGCAAGATATTTCTAATTAATATGCTTCGATTTAAAAAATTTAATGTGTATTTCAAAGAGTATGAATTAGGACATGATATCATACTTTTTATAACAATTGTAAAAGATATTAAATTTTTACAGACTTTGAAAAATTAAATTATTAAAAAAAATTCATATTTTAAAGCTATCCATTTCAAACTATCAGCTAAGAGCTAAGTTTCTGAAGAGCTAAGAGCTCTTCTAGCATAGCTACCAGTAGCTAAGAGCTTAGATTTTATATGATCACATGTCGGGATATTTATTATAGTTTCCTTTTCTGCAAAAATTAAGTAAAACAACTAATTTGAAATGTCGCTATGTTGTTCACAGTTTGGCACACTTAAATTAATTGCTGATTAATATATATTTTATTGCAGTAAAGTTTTTATGTGCCTGATCTTCTTCCATAAGTTTTAACAGTATCTAAAAAATTAAAGAAAAAGTTGTCTGAGGTATATTGATACCTTAAGTTTTTAATTTTTGTGAAGTAAAATGTATATGAAATCAGTATAACGTTGGACATTTTCTAGACTTCGGCTTGTGGTAGCGATTGTAAGAAATTGAGCCCAGTAACAGAAAAGACTGCACTCAAATTCATGGACTCTCAAGAAAGTTTAGGAAGAGATCCCACAGCTAAGGAAAGCCCCATAGCAGCAATTAAGGAGCAGAAGGTTAGTTATGCAATATAGAATCTCATTACTTTATCTTGGTTTAATTTAAACGCATCTAATGCCCTATACTTTGAAATTAAATATTTACAGCACATCTAATATTTTTTCAAATCATTGAAAATTATATTTAAAAATGTTTTCTGTTATTCTTTTTGTAACCTTGTGAATTATTTTTGAAAAGATAATATCTAACTCTACAACCAATTTATTTGTTTATTTATTATAATTGAATTTTTTCAAGTTCTTATTTTCAATTGTCTAAATTACATTTTAACCCTAATGGACATCAATGTAAACTTGTTTTCACTGAGTTTAAATTTTTTTAACTCATTAATCTTTAAAAAGTTTCTGTAGTGAATGAAAAGACTCGCTAATACTTTTAAGTTTTTGAATTCATCTATTATTGAATTCCTCATCTCTTGAGTTGCTAGAAAAAAATAATATCCCTAGATACGTTAATACTTGGAAAATGCGGCCAACCAGTTCAATTTGTTTTTCAATTTCTAGTTTTTCAAATTGTATGCTTTACACACCTGCATGGTGTGGTGGCTTTACACATTGTGCCACTGAGGATACCGTTGAGGGTTTTAGCCTCACTTAAGCCATCCTACGAATGGATCAAGCTGGACAAAAAAAATCTTGTTAATAAAAAGTGCAGTGTTTTAAAATATTGCACATTAAAGCTGTTGTAATCTAAAGTCCTGGCGCCCTGTATAATGTCTTATAAGGTTGTGTTTGGTGCCAGCTCGTTCTTTGGCCTTATCATTTGACCATGGTTCCAAATCAGGAGGCCGTCAACATTACTGTTGTGGCATGTAAACTGCAGTATATAGGTATCTAGACTAATGATTTGGACCATTGTTGTAAGCACTCAATAGCTCTAACCTATAAGAAAGAATTACAATTACTGCAGTTAGTTCACCTGCCCATGACAGTATACCCTCCTGCAGTAGTGCAGCGTTAATTAAAAAATAATTAATGTTTTTTTCTGTTGTTGTTTCTAAACTTTTGTGACCTAGCAACGGCTAGATCTGGTGCTTGAGTCTATGAATTCTGGTAAATTCAATTAAAGAAGTAGAGAAGAACTCACCTTTCCTAGACCCAGGCAGTTTAGGATATGCTTGGGTTAGGCTGGCATAAGATGACCCTTGTTGCAGTTTGGGTTTTGCAGCTGGAGCAAAAAGTCATTCCTTTAAGATGGTCGCTGTTGATCTTTGACATTGCTCTCTAGAATGCAGCTGGGGCGCTTTCTATTAATGTTTTTTCTGTACTTTATTGAAATGTGCACTAAAATCTTTTCTCTGTTTAAATTGTTCGTTCATGGTTTGTATGTTCAGGATCTTGAGAACTCTATGGATGAGGAGTCCTTCTTTGACCTCCTGAGTCGATTCCAGAGCAAACGGATGGACGATCAGCGATGCACTCTGGGATCGCTCGAGAACAAGGAGAACAACCGGCTACTTGGGAACTTCACCAACAACTTCCCGCCCTCAACTAGTCAGAATTACAAGGCCACTAATGTAGATAAAGGTAAGGCTGCTTTAGATATCATGCCACAGAGGTTACTTTCACAGGTTCTTTCATCAATCAAGCCAACCTGTAAAGGAATTGTGCAAGAATTTTGAATAATTTTTGAAATAATTGTTCTGATTTTTTTTACATATTTACTTGCCGTTAGTGCTGCCACCTGTAGTTTGTCACTATTTAGTTAAATTTTTGTTTTAATTATAACCTAATATCTTAGTTATACTTTTATTATTTTAATAGCAAAATAACTTTCTTCTATATTTTTTGGTAAGTTTTTGTGAGTAGATGTCATATACTTTGTTTAAAAACCGGTTCCAAAGTTTCCCCATTAAAACTGTATAGAGATCTGTTACCATGCAAGACCCTGAACCTACTCTTTACTTCACAGATAACAACAGAGTCCAAGTCCAACAAGATGACCTACTGGACCTCATAGCTGGTATGCAGAGCCGAAGATTAGACGAACAACGAGCCAGCCTGCCTCGTTTGCCGGGCCTCAATTATTTCGCGCTGAACAATGCCGCCATGAGACACAACAACAACAACACGATTCCACCCGAGCAGGGCTTGCACAGGCCTTCCATTGATGCCTCTTCCATGCCGGATGACGAGTTTTTTGAGATGCTGATGAGATGTCAGGTAATTGTTGCTTAATACTATGGAAAGGAGAGTTACTTTGAAAAAGTGACTCTTGGTTTTTTGAATAATGGAATTTGGAACTGACAACAGCAATATTTAAATTAACTGCCATCCTTGGTAACAACAACACAATAAATAAATAATAATAGGATAGGCTGACCAGTGAGTGAACAGGCCCCAGTGAATGAACATTTGGTAAACATAAGTAAAAAAAATAAGGATTGAAAATAGTTCCACTATATGGATTGGCAACACTGACTTCCTCCCATGTAGTAGGAAGCTATCTGACAATGGTTTGTTGTCCTGGTCGTTATATCCTGGTGTTCATTCACTGGCGAACGTGACGCCTCAAACATTCACTCACTGGTTAGTCTACCTTATACAATTGATAAATTTGAGTTCTGCTTTGGTTCTTAACATTAAAGTAATGAAGGAAGAACAACTATTTTGCATGTGTATTTAAGTAAGCTTGATTTAAAAAATTCAGCCTTCTTATTGGTGATAAAAGTTGGATAGTAAAAAGAAATTTTCTTATGCCATAGAAGTTAATTTTTCATAATAATTTGTTGATTTAAAACTGATAAATAAAAGTCACTCTGTTAGCTAACAGCACATCTAAATTCTCATTTCCTGGATGTATAAAAACCTATTTTTTTACAATCAAAGTGTACTCCTTTTATTTAAAAAAAAACTTCATTATGTGCACAATTCATACTGGATAGTTACAGGACAGATATCATCGTAAGAAATGTAAATTCTAAACAACCAACATCAAATCCAGATTAGGTAAAAAAAAACTTCGCTAATGGGGCTGCAATAATGGCAGTCGAGCCTTTGCAGACTCAGCATATTCCCCAGAACTGAGAGCCATTTTTTTGTGGCACCAGGCGACTCTCACTACCAATGGACAATTCCCACATTTTTTTTAAATTTTTTTATTCGATGAAGGATGTCGAAAAAAAAATATTAGTCCAAACAAAAAAAATTTACGATGCGTATTTATTTTTTTATTCAATTTCAAAGTCGAGCTTTCGAGAAGCGCGCGAAAATCACTCAAAAGCCCGCGGAAACGCTGTGACGTCAGCTTTTACAAAACTCGTTCCGATCAGCTCTGGTTGATATTGACATTTGTGTGAAACTGAAACTGTGAAGTATGCGATACAATTAGTTTCGTTTGTTAAAACTATTTGAACATGTCATATCGGTATTGCATAGTTCCTGAGTGCCATAATACTACAGTTGCTATCCCAGAAAAGATATTTTTTTATATTCCAAGTAAGGCTGTGCGACGTGCCTGTTTCTCCTAAATCGTAAGCTGTAGTGTAGAGACAACTTGCTTTCCAGAAAGTATAGAGAATAGCTCATTGTAAAAGTTAAGAAACAAAAGAGTGTTTTTTTTTGTTTTTTTTAGTTTTCAGCTACTTTTCTTTAATGTTTGAGTTATTAATTGCATAACTGTTTGTTGTTCAAAAAGTTATAGTAAAAAGCCACAGTAAATATCTGAATAATAGATGGCAGCACGAGTGCTTTGGAATCAATGTTCTAAATACATAAAGTAATTAATTAATAGCTTATATTTAGTTATTTTTGGGTTTTTCTATTGGAATTAAATTAAAAAAAGAATGTATAAATGGTACATGCATTTGAGTTGTTAAATAAAATTATACATTTTGATACAATGATTTTACAAAACTTCGATTGTGTTAGATAATAAACGCAGCTTTTTGGGTAAGTTGTCGCTCTGCGCTTTGAAAAAGCCTGGTTTCATCGAAATAAATTGAAGAAAAAAGACAATTAGAACAAAAAATAATAGTAAATTAAAAATAAAGAATAAAAATCCGAACGTTTAAGAACTAAAACAAATTTAATAAGAAATCAATTGAAAAATCTAGATAGGTCGTCTGCACGCCGTTGTAAACTTTAGTAAGCAAACCCACGGAACATAAATGGTGACGTCACAACCGCTCCAACCAATAGCAGAACGGTTAAAACAAGAACTATTTTCTGCGAGTTTTTAAAATTAAATATTAAATTAAACAAATTTTTTTCGATATTTTAACCAGGATATTAGGAATCAGCGTTGTTTTGTCGATTAAGAAAAATAGTTTTGAAGTGTTTTTAAAAAATACGGGAATTGTCCATTGTGACGTGCAGATTACAATGAATCTGAGCTCCCTGTGGATTCTAAGATATGCCGAGATTTAATTTTGCCGAGAGGACCCAAGCCAAATGTGCCCTCCAGGGATCTTTTAGGTGCCACATCAGGGTGTCTACAGGTCCCGAAAAAGTAGCAAAATCAGAAATCGGTCACGAAAGTACCGAAAAAGTAACGAAATTGATACCATGGTCGTGAATTTTTTTTAAAAAAAAATCTTGTGAAAATAACCCAATCATAGAAAAGTCTAGAAAGTCCTTGATTTTTTCAATTTGTGAAAAAAAAGCGATTTTTGTGCGGCGCAATTCGGCCTTGTCGGATCCTCGCCATGAATAATAAAAAACGGATTCTAAAACGTAGGGATGATAAACCGAAACCGGTTGTTTGGCTTAGGTTAAACAGGTTTTTCGTTCGGTTAAAAACCGGTTAAACCGCAATCGATCTAAAAGGCTTTTAGCATTGAAACCAAAGTAAAAGAAAACGCTTTTGCCTAGCATGAACCAGGTGACTTCGGAGCAATTAATCACTTCATTGTTCTAAAAGAAGAGCCAATCACAGCTCAGTTATTCCATCCTTTGAAAAATCAAAAATGTTTCAAAAAGTGTTGCTTAAACTTTTTTGTTTAGGCCTTTTGCAAAAACTAATTGAGGTTTCAGAGAAAAGGATTTAAACAGCAATGCTCTAATAAATCAAAGAAACTTATTTTTTATTTACAGAATACGAAATGTAATTGAATTTTTTTTTACTTTATATTATTTTTCCGCAATGCTAAGTACTGATACAACTTTTCTGAAACATTAGATTCAAATTGAAGATGCTGATTTTGTAAGTGTAAGAAAAAAATTATGCCATATAAATAAATGGATGTATACGGAGTGGTGGTATTACCTTTATATTTTTAATTGATAACTTAGTAGATGAAAATTTATTTTGGAAAAAAGATTCGAAGTATTATAAAAATTTGAAATTATTTATATTCTTTTAAAAATAAACAGTGTTAGGTCACTTAGTGGTTGGACCTGTATATTAACTTAGTTATCATCAAAAAGTTGTGAAATTTCTCGTTCGTGAATTAAACGATTTCATAAATTTGGTATTCTTCCGTGGTCATGGATTTTTTCTATGGAATCCCAAAAAGTCATGAAAAAGTAATGGAATTTGGTTTTGGGAATCCAGTAGACACCCTGTACATAATCAAAAACAGATATTAAAAGCTAAATCTCTTCCAGGCCAGCCGAATCGAAGACCAACGAAGCAGCATGCCGGACATCCACGCTCCCAATCCTCGCCAAATGTACGCCATGGCGCACTGCAACGGCGCCAACCCCCACTCGGCCCCAACCGTTCCCGACGAAGACTTTTTCAGCCTCATCATGCGATTACAGTCGGGAAGAATCGAAGACCAGCGATCATCTCTACCGGTTAAACCGGCCAACGAGAAACCAAATCCGGTTGTACCAAGCACAAGTAAGGTTTCCAGCGGTACCACCTCCAAGTCTGGTTCGTTTCGGTCGAGTTTCAAGTCCGTAAAGGGTTCGTTGAAGCGCTGACGTTAATAAATGGACTTTGTTTTGGGCACTGTAAATTGTTTCGGATGTGACTTTTAAATCAATTGTTTTAGACGATTGATGAGTATGTGACGGACAGACTGCTTTCTGTTTCTCGCCAAGTCTGCACTTAAACCAAAGAATGGTGGTTTCAATATGATTTTGAAGTATTTTCCTTCGTCTTGGGTCTCTGGTTTGATTTCTGTTATTTTTGTGCTTACAATTAATATAGGTGCTAGTATTTTAAGATTTCCCGTTAAACCAATTACTACTAAATAAGTATTAATTGGTGGTATTTTATTTATAAGCAATGAGAAATTTCAATCTTGTAGTGACCTAAACTCAAATTATGTACTCATTGTTAGCTCCAATACATGTAGGAAATGGTTGAACCAAACAATAACTTTTTTATTTTTCTCAGTAATTACATATTTTATCCAGCTATTTGTTATTGCAAGTTGTCTAAACATGATCCTATCTTTAATAAAGATGATTTTAAAGCCTTGACCTCTTCACTCCGAAAATATCCTAACATATATTCTTTATCTAAACATATTTTCCAAATAATTATTTATTTTAAAATAATTTTGATAACATTATTATTTAATATTTGTTCATTTAACATTTGCTGAGAGGCACATCAATTTAGGGTCGTGTAAATTTGCAGCTGAAAACTGTTAGTTTTTTTCAGAGACCTTCCAAATTTGCTTCATAGCTAAAAGGTGGCTATGCAATTTTTTTTATGGGATTAATAAATCGGCTGCCTCATTATCAGTATTTTTGGAAAGCTTAGACATTCTAGTTGATAATAAAAGAGTAAGTAGTAAGAAAATTTGTGAAATGAGGTTTTTCTTCCTCTACTGAGGCTGCAATATTGGCGCTCAAGCCTTTGCAGACTCGGCATATTGCCCAGAACTGAGAGCCAGTTTTATTAGGCGGCTCTCGCTACCAATTTTGATGCTTAGATTACAAAGAAATTGAGCTGTCTGTGGCTCTTAAAGTATGCCGAGATTTAATTTTGCCAAGAAAACCCGAGCTGAATTGGTACTTAAGGGATCTTTTACATGCCACTTAATCATATGACATGCGTGCCCAAGATTTTCCCATCCAAAAAATCTGACTCAGCCGGGGCTGTAAAATGAAGCTGTGAAGGGAATTCTGCAGCGGTTTACAAAAGATCATACCTTCATTTGCATTTACAAATATATAGAGTTGATTGTGTACAAATGCCTTTGTCCAAATGAACATGTTATATTACAATATTAATTATTGGATTGCTATTATTTAACTATTATTTTTATATATAATTTCTTTATAAAATATAGATTATCCTGTAAATTAAATTGTATTTTTGTACTGCCACAAATTAAATCAAAACAAAATATTATAACTATTATTCATCAAGAAAATTAGATACATTTATGGCATGAAATTGCAAATTATTATCAAAATATATGTACAGTATTTTAATATAAAATATATTTATAGGTTACATTGTTTTAAATTCAATTAACAAAAACTGAGTTTTACAGATTAAAAAAAATGGTATTTTCCTTCATATGTTTCAGCTATAAAATGCCAAATTATGTTGATTAAAGTTCATCCAATAGTAGTTTTTTTTAATATACTAAGTATTGATGAATAACTTTTAATAAAGACATTGTTTGGTGTTCATGTTCAAAATTAACACTTCATATTGGATATTAATTTGTTTACATTTGAACAGAGGAGTTAAACTTTGGGTATGTGCATATTCTGAAAAACATTGCAATAGTAAATATTAAGACTTTTTTCCTTACCTGCCCATTTAAAATGCATTATTAAAAAATGCATTGTGGCCCATGGAATTCTAACTTTTTTAAACATTTGTTTTTATTGCTTTTGAATGCTTTTGGCAAGAGCCAATAAAATATAAAGCTTGAAGAGGCAGTATAATTTTTAAAAATATGCTTCTGTAATTATTATTTTTTTTTTCTTCTTCTTGATTTGGTTAACATTGTTTAAAAAAAATCCTTTTTCATTTCTGGATTTCTGTGTTTTTTTGGTAAATCGTACTAAATATTTTTTTTTTTTAAACTTAAAAGAATATTTTGAGTCTTGTGTTTTATTTTTCCTATTTCATTAACTAAATATCATTAAAAAATTAATGCTCTTCCAATTCTTTTTTTTAAATTTTCATCGATTGTCAACTTAAATTTAAAATTCATCATTCAACTTTGAGTTTTAATTACCAACTTTAGAGTGGCTGTGTTAAGCTGTTCAGGAAGCTGAAGGTACATAGTTTAAAGGCTTACCAAACCAAATTATCGAAATATTTCATTCATTTTCATAAACAATTTGTCATCTGTAAACAATATCACCAATGCATATAAGGTATGCATTAGTAATCTAACATCAGCTGTGCATACTTAATAATGACTTATTTTTAGGTTGACTACATCACATACTCTAATTGCTCAATTTTTTAAAGTGTTGATGTGACTTAACTTTCACCATGTATCTGTGTAGTTCGTTTTATAGTACAACACACTTATAATTTTTACTGCAGCTTCCAAGCATTATTTTAAATTAGTGCACAATTTTTTAAAGTTATTTTTTAGACATTATTCCTTTGTGTTTCATATTTTATCCAGTGTCAGTGTATTAGGATGATGTATAATGTTTGTTTCAAATAGAAGAGTGTATTTTTATAAATTAAAAATTATTAAAATTGCTCTATAGGAATTTCATGTCTTGTACATTGTATAGATATAGTGTATATTATATTGTATGATATCTGTATCACAGTTTTATAGATTGTTCCTCTATATATCTGAATTGTTAATATTCCCTTAAATTCATAATAGGGTGTATTGAAAAAAAAATGGGTTTGGTCAATCTAGACTTGCATATAGAAAATTTATACCAAAGTGCATTAGTGGCAACTCGAGATCAGGTCATAACAAACTGATTAGCCAGATTATCGCCAAATATACTCGACATTTACGCTGTTAGCTGTTGCCACTAAATTGGAAGTTATCTAATTTCTGCGTTGTGCCAAGTTCATGCCAATTATTATTATAAATCCTAACTTCCACTTTTCTAAAACAATACAATAAATAAATTGTAGTATGTTTAAAATATGAATACAGACAAATATAAATTTACTTTTTATAATAATGTTCAATTTAATTACGATTGAGTTTAACTGTAGTTCTAGTATGGTACAGTGTAAACAGAGCTAAAAAATAATAATCATGTGCAACAAATGGGTTATTAAAGCATTGGCTACTTATTTTTGCAGTTTCAGAACCAATCTTGCCAATTATCTTGTTTTTTTTTTTAATTATATAAATACTCTGTCTCTCTTCTTATCTTTAATGAACTTACAGTTTCATTACGAATTTTTAACACAACAGTAAAGCAATGCTAAATAATTTCGAAACTGTATTCATCGTTTAACAAAAATTGACACCCCTACAGAAAATGTAATAAACGACTGCACAGGTAACTTTTCTGCATTATGGAAACTAAATATTTCAATTTATATTTTACAAACAGTATAAAAACGATAAGTGAGCAACACAGATTAACCAACTTTTAAACTTATATTAGCAATAACATAAGACAACTTTTCTGCATTAATGAAAATTTGTTATCGAAAGCTTTTTTCGATACACCCTTATATTGTGCAACCCATACCTCTGGGGTGACAAGTCAACTCTGGGGATCCTCTAAAGTTGGCCTGCCTCTAAAAAATTAGATGGATCCACTTATGTGTGTGTTGTGTCTGTCTTACTTAACAAAGGTTTATAAGAAGGTCTCTGACCAAGCAACACAAGCCTGAATATATAGGTCTAAACCCCAACCAATTGTGCAACCCTCCAATGTAATTGATGTTCAGAACTAAACAAATTGTGACACGTGACTAGTTTTGTAAAACACTGTTTTGAAACCATCGGTGCTTGTTTCCATTGTGTTTCATTATTATTAAATAAAGACAACTGAAAAGATAGAAGTATCTGTGATTATTTTTTGTTGCTATTTTTATTAGTGGCTTGGATTGATTTTGAGGGTTTACCAATTTTATATTTATGATACAATTTTTTGTACTGATATTAGTCAACAATTTTTGATGACTTGATCACAAGTTTTTATGCCCATCCTGCCAAAAAGAGTTTAATTAAATTTTAAAAAAATTTATGCATTTATTTAGTTTAAATATTAAAAAGCCAATTGAGCAATTTTGTATATTAGAAACTTTCAAATTGTTTAGTTAACTGAATTATATATTAACTGAATTGAAAATTCCTGCAATTTTCTTAGCTGTTAAATTGCTCTTAAGTGTTATTTAAATTTTGTTGAATATCGTAGAACAGTATATGAATTACTCTTGAGTTTGCACAGAGCTTCGTAGCCTTCTAATCGCGGGGCCAGGGTTAATATAACTGTATTATCACTAAGTATATTAGTTCTATATATACGTTTACGGTATAAACATTAATGTAAATTATTTGTTTTTTTTCTTAAAAATATTAGTTTCTTTATAATAATTTGTTTATGCCGAATGCCGCTTTGGTCGTAAAATTTGCCGCCCTCGAAAATTTGCCTCTCAATGCTGTAGCCTATTTAGAAATCCAGCCCTGCTGACACCCGACGCAGGCATTATAATATAAAAGCATTGTAAGTGGCATCAGGATTTTCGACTTGACGTCACTTAACCAGGGTTTTAAATTACGAGGAGTAATTGGCTGTGTTAAAGCTCCTAAAGGAGGCTAGAACTAAGCAGCCGGAAACGATTACATTGTCAGTGCATTATTTCTTTGTTGATTTTTTTTATGCAGCACGGTTCGTTCAAAAGAATTCTAAGACGATGACAGAACCTGAGAGGGTATATTTTGTTTACACGATGCCCTAAGATTAATGGCAGGTCATTCCCACAAGGATATTGTCTTTGATCTGAAATGATCTTGTTTTGAAATCTGAAATTTTGTGAATAAATTGCTTTGCTGGAATGGGCTTGTTTCAACACTTTCCCAAACAGGCCCGGACTGGCCCATCGGCCCTCGGGCCGGTGCGCCTTTCTCAAAAAAAAAAAAATCTGACTAAAATTTTTTGAAGCCTAGATTCATCTTCTCGTAAGTATTCCGCACTTAAATGATGTGCAAGGATACTTATTTTCTAAAGGGGATCTGCATATCTTTAGGGAAGGCACGGAAGAACTAAAAATTGCAGCACCGATACCTAGAAAGGCGCCTTCACTCGGAGTCTCTGCTTCACTTCCATACAGGGCGCTGATGAGCCGGTTAAATAACGATTACATTTTCATATACATGGAATTACTTTAAGGTGGTATATGTTCAGTCTTACGTGATCCATTAATTAGACGGTTAGACAAAACAGAACTTTCAAAGGTAACCACCATGGCTTGACGTCTTAACACACACGACAGAATCAATTGTAATTTGTAACTATAAATTTTAAATGGGATATTTTGATAAATATTAAAAAAAGATCTTAATAAGGCGCCTTCCTTTACATGCAAGCCCCTAACTGCCTCCAAACACGTACATTTCCCAATATTTTATTAATCTTGGGTGCTGGATTTAAAAAAAAAAATCCAAACACCCAAGAAGTATTGGGATGCCTGTGATATCACTCATATCATGGGTGGTTTTAAACTTCTTTTGATACTCTGTGCGGAATCGTATTTATGACGTATCATTCATACGTCGTCGGATTTTTTTTAATGAGGGATGTAAAAAAAAACATGCGTCAGGGAGTATTAGGGCGCCTTTTATTTCACACACCGTTTTTAAACATTTTTGCAAATATTTCTCAATTTTCTGAGTAAAATAGCGCCCTGTATATGAGACTTATGCACGCTAAAGATGGTGTGGTCTACAGCCCTGACGCCGTGGGCTCTAAGTTTGCGTTGGGTGTCAGGTAATCAGGTTAGGTTTAGGCCACGCCACTTGACCGCGTTCCTAAAATGCGAAACTCATTGTCAATAGCCCTAAAGTATCTCTAGTGCAACATTCTCAATAAAACTAAATGTTAGTAAAAAAAAAAGGGCATTTTTTAAAAACCTTTTAAATGTGGGTCTTGTTTATCAATCTTGAAAACCTGGTGCTGAATATTATTTAAATTGTTTCATTTTAACGCTACAATATCATATAAAGCGCCCTTGGACATCGCTGTTTAAAATTTAAATTCATGGTGCCGAATATTATTTAATTACTCAATAATATTTGTCGTGGTTAGCGTTCGTTTCTTTCTGTTGTTCTCTTTATTAGTTACAACTCAGACCTAAGGCTACATGTCAAATGTCAAAATTATTTTCCCACTCCACAAAGAAAATTTAGACAAAATATATGCATCGTTTGTGATTTTGAAGAATACTTTCTCACCATATCGTACGATTCAGCTGCTGTTTTGACTAAGTTTGTGCTGGTTGGACCTCGATTTGTTATGTGTTTTGAAGTTTCCCGGGTATCAAACGTCCAAATAAAAAGTGTAGGTTGCACATTTGACATCAGAAACCTTTTACTTCTTTTTTTGCTTGATTGTATCCTCCTTGTTTAAAGGTTCGATATACGAGACATCTTTGTACTTTTTGTCCATTTATGCGTTTAATAGTTGGGGGGGGGGGTCGCGTTAATGTAGTTGAATTTGTTGTTTTGAGCTCTAAAAATACATCTTTTGCTATGAATGATCAAGCTCTGACAGTTTTTTGTGATTTGAAAATCTAGATATCACTGACATATCTTTGTGCTTTTTGTAGATCCGAATATTTGGGTATTAAATTAACAATTGCCAAGGACCTAGGCTATTTTACAGTTAATTCATTACCTACTTCTCGTTTTATTTTGTAGCATAAATTCTTCTTAAAATAGGTATAATTGTATTTACTTTTGAACAATAATAAACACTTTGTATGTGAGCTGAGATTAATTTAAGTTTGGCTAGGAAAATATGCGGGAAGAGAAGGGGGGGGGGGGGCACCCTTTGAAGCCGGGAAGGGCCGGTGTTACTGCGCCCTTGTTAGGGAGCCAGTCCGGCCCTGTTCCCAAAGAAAAGAAAACAACCAATGAAATCGCAGTAAGGAGAGCATTATATTATTACGTAGCTCCTTCTAGCTTTCATTCCTAAGCTACCTTTGATCGGTATTCTGTTCAACGGCCTGATGGGATATAGATTCATTAATCGGGGCCCGAGGAAAAATTTATTTTTATTTAGCATTTCTGTTGTTTCCCTTAAGACCCCCCTCAAACATTCCCATTACATTAAATATAATCAGTTGCATTTAATATAAACCTTCCCATTAAATATAACCAGTTGACGTTTTTTCCTGTCAACTATGTTTTATTTAGCTTTTTTTTAACAATTCTCATACCTGGTGATTGGTGAAGAAGGAAGGGTTAACATTGTAAAAAAAACTATCACAGAAAGCAGACTTGGGTCGTTGTTGCTCAAACGCATCCAATTGCCTACCGCTTTCCCGCCGCAGTGCTATAAATCTGTTTAACCTCGTCCGCCCGAAATCGCCCTGTTGTGTGTATGTGATAATGGCCGTCTCACCGGACTCATTGCGACTAAAAAAGATTGGGCCCATTATGGGGGGGGGGGGGGGACGCCCCAGTTACAAGGAGTTAGTGATGTTCTTTTTACGGGTTCACCATTTTTGGCGAAGTTTCTCCCAAACAAGACAAAATCGAGCTTATCCTAATCGAATACATAATTACAACAGTTATTGCAGGTGTTGCACCAATGGGAAGAAGACCTTTCCTATCTGTCCGAAGTGTTTCAGCAAACAGGCGGCACCTGACCACATCCTGGACTGTGTGGTACTTTCCAGACTTGACCTTTACGAAAATCCAGTCATGATCGTGGACTTTTTGCGAGTGACTAACATCATGGACCTGGTTTAGCCCTGCTAAACCTATTAGATGAGTAACAAGAACTACAACACAACTGTTATTGCATTCACAGAGGAAAACGTCTGGTAATGGAACTTCATAAAAGGTGTCAGCAAGTGCGTCCTAGTTATGGGGTAACGTCATAGCATAAAGCAGGTTAAGTTACACCAAAGCTGGTTATGGTTACTCTACAAAACCAGAGTAAGATGGAGGTTTCACTATAAAAACGGAGTAAAAGAAATAGGGGTGACAGTGTGACACACAACATATGTAGCTATATTTTGTGGTTTTTTGTCATTTTATACCCAAATCAAATGTAATACCCGACTACGTAATTCTTTGATTACTATATAGGGAGTCGACTCAAGTTTTGCCATCCTGGGTACGATTTTTTTAAAATGACGCCTTCAGTACAAAAGAGATACGTTCCTAAATAGCTTTATGTATGTGCATACAGTTCTGACTGGGAGTGATTGAGTCAAGTCAAGAATTCTTCCTTTAGTTCATTATTCTTCCTTAATAAATATTCTGCTTGCTCGTTTTGCGAAACAAACGAAATATCACAGGATTTTGCAATCTTAGAAATTTTTTTTTTTACTTCACACTTTATGTCCGTTTCTTAAGAATAAGCTGCATATGACAAGCCGAAAAAGAATCCATGGAGATTACAGCAGAAATTTGCTGTAAATTGGCCTATTTGATGGTAAGTCTTATAGAGGCAGTAATATAAATTCTTTAAAGGTTTTTCATAAACAAAATCTTTGAAAGTAGGACAAGACAGAACAAACAGAACTAGGTCGTAACATAACGTATTCTTGATCAAGTCAACCTGGGTTAACTATGTTTCATTTTGATCACTATTCGACTTCAATGCTTTGTCATCAGATCTTTTCATCATGGGCCCGGATTTTACCGAATTCCATTGCTCTATTATACTCTTCCTCGAACAAATACTGCTTAGCTATTATTTCTTTCAAATTTAACAATTATAATGACTAATGTTGATTTTTCAAAATTACAGCAAATTCAAACTGAAAATTTGATTCTAATCGCATTAGGGATAATGAAATTCCGAAATGCACATTGACATAGAATTTGTTGCATTTGAATATAATTACTGAAATTTTTATTATTGGGTAAATGTTAGCCTAAACGTTAAAAATTCATAAACTTCAATTCCATACCGAAAATCAATACATATTACACGCAACGACTTCATTATATTATTTCCAACTTGGTGATCTCGAACTATCTGTTTGGCGCCCTATTCACTCTAAGCGATCGCCAAACGGTGCAGGGTAGTTTGCAGTATAAAGCTGGCCACTGACGATCGTTCCAACAAGCCAAATGGCGTGGTAGCACTCCAATGGAACGACGTGAATGGCAAAACTCGTCGGGTTTGGAGTGGAGCGACGGGGCGTGATGGAAATCCAACCAATCCAAAATCCATCGCGCCGCGCCAAAACGCCATCACTCCAACTGCTCGTGAATGGGGAAACGCGACGGCCAAATGGCGTGATGGAAGTGGGGAAAAGTAGGGAAAAGGCGAATTTCCCAGTCTCAGTTGGTGTTTGACAGTCGAACAGGTCACTACACTTACTTTTTGCTCTGCGGTTAATTAAATTTCGTTTGAAATTTTGTTTAACTAAATTGTTCAGGGTATGAAGATCTGCTGCTATGTAGATCAATAGCCTATCTAGCGATAAAAAAAATGCTGCCTACTTGTTAGCTCCACAAAAGGCCAGTTCATTTTATTATGAAGTTCAGTTATTCAGTAAGATTAGTTTAAATGCGACACACTCTGTACAGTTAATAAACAACAATAAAGATGCATAAAAAATATGTTTTTTAAAAATGGAGTGGTTTCGCGGAGGATCTGGCAATAGTTCCACGGTCTTGTTTTCCTTTCTCTCGAATTTTGTTTTGTATAAGTTGGTTGGTAGACCTTTATTTAGGTTAGTGTGCATATGGTCAGCACACAAAGCCAGATTATCTCTACCAAGCACCCTACCAAAACAAGAGTAATTCGAGAGAAAGGAAAACAAGGCCGCGGAGCTATTGCCAGATCCTACGTGAAACAACTCCATTACTGAAACAAAAAATATTTTCGACAAAATGAAGGAGAACGCTCATATTTCAATTTATTTAAGTATTCAAAAATTTCTTGGCTTTTAAATGTTCACATTATTCTAAAAAATTGATGATAAGTCAAAAATGAAATTTCAAACTTGATGCAAAGTGTTGAAAATAAATAATTTTTGGTTGGTTGGTTAGTTTGAATTATCATCGCACTAGAGCTACACAAGAGCTATTGACGACGGGCGTCGTATTTTAGAACCACAGTAAAGTGACGAGCCGACACCTGAATAGGCACCCAACGCAACCGTTAAGGGCGGCATCGTACGCAGCGTTAGGACTTTGAGGGATATTTAACGTGCACTCCCTTACACGGGGTATTATTCGTCGGACATTTTTGGCTGCACGGGCCGTTCATAGGTCGGCAGTTATTTTGGAGATGCCCGGACCCGAATCTGGGACCTTTCGCATGCTAGGCGAGTGCCTAACCGACTGGGCTCCCCAGCCCACTAATAATTTTTGGAAACATATTTGTCATTTTATTAATTTTTAATCAGTGTGTTTTTAAAAGATTACAGTTAGTGTTATAGTTTTTTTTTTGTGGATTCTTGGACGAAAAATAGGCCTCGCAATAAATATTATCACAAATATAGGAATGGAATGGAGTGGAGTGGAGTGATCGTGAATGATCCCCACTTTCGACTCTTCGTTCCGTCATTCCAATATCGAATTACTTCGTTCCAAACGGAGTGGCGTGGCGCGATCGTCAGTGGCCGGCTTAACGATGCTGTAACGACGTTTGTCCGCTATAACGAGCAAATGGTCTTGGGAATCGAAGGAAATGCTTTTATCTTCTTTTCTGTTTGGATACTTGTTTTGGGCTTGTCTTTTTCTTGACTAGTTTCCTGGAGGGTAAATGAGGATATTTCGGTTAGGCTCAATTTGGTTTGGTGTAATAAACTCGCAGACGGGGGCGGTGAATTAGTTTTTGTTCTCAACGACAAATTCCTTTTTAAATTAAAGGTAAAATGTAAATATAAAGGAAGAAATGTTTTGGGTTTTAAGAACTAGATCTAAATAAGTTCTTACTGTTTTGGTTCTTTTATTTTGTTCTCTTGGGGCTATGATTAGGAAACATATTTCGATCTAATATGTTAGAATTTAAACAGGGTATCGCAGCACATTAAAAACATTTCTTCATATAAGTGATCATTTTGATAATTACAGTACGATTTATAAAGCTCCCTCCCGATATTTCAGTGGGGAAATATCTATTTTAAATTTTTTCCGACTTTTTTTTTATATGTTCTGGAAAAGTTTCTTAGATATTACAGATGCAGATAGTCGTCTCAATCAAAAGTGAGATACATTATTAATTAAATTAATTTGAAAACTTATTTTTGTTATATTTCGTCTACTTAAAAACACACTACTTGAAGAAAAAATGCCACATTGCGTAGTGTAATTTTCGAAATGCGAAATGAAATTGAATACTTCCTTTAAATATTCCTACACATATTGCCTTATTATTTACCATAGTATTATAATAAACTTACTAAAAAAATTGTACATTAGTTAAAAAATTTGTACATTAGTTACGAGAGATAAGCATCACATTATTCGTTCTTAAAAAAATTACTTTAGATTGTGTAACTAGAGTATCGCAATTGTTACTGTTAAGCACTTGTAATATTCATGAGTATTGGACGATAAACTGTATTTGCAACACATTAATTGTTCAAATAAAACAATGCATCAATATAACAATGTATATTCGCTTTACAATCTATTCAATTGGCAAATATTTTATTTAGAAACTTTCTATTTTTTAGCAGTAGAAAAAGTTCCCCCATAACCTAAGATATGACAGTAAGCTTACACCAGTATGATTACACTAAGATTATCCCATTTAACATGGACGTAAAATTTAAAATTTCAGTTCGAAAATCACTGGTTTCACTTCCATTTTCGGCTCAAAAATATATCCTAGAAATCTGCGCAAAAGCGTAAGTATTTAAAACGACGTGTGTTTTGGCGTCTGTGATAGGATACCGCAGTATAACTTCCACACATCCAGCCAATGACGGGGCTCGACATAACGCGCATGTAAAAAAAAAATTGTGTAATAGGACTGTTTTTCGAAAGCTGTTATTGTCTGTCGTTGTTCGTAATGAACAATGGGAAAGTTATGATTGGTAAGTTGATGTAACGCTCTTGTTTTCATTTTTCTACGTACTGCGATTTCATTGGTTCTTTCGGTTTCACTCAAAAAATGACCGATAAAGTTTTTCAGAAAAAAGAAAACTTTTTCTAACACGCTTTCTTTCTCAAATGTTTTAAACAACCAACAGCACAGCAAAAATTTGGCATTTAAAAATGTAATAAGTAAAATATTCTTATATAGAAAACTCATTTTCGAATACAAAAACATAAGTAATTCTAGGCTACAAACAATCCAATTGTTCAATAATTTCTTATATCCGTGAAATTATTATTAAATTATTTATTTCTAAAAAAACATTTTTTTGAACGCAAAATTGAATAACTCTTTTCAGAAAATTAAATTTCATTTTGCTTAAAAACGATTGTCGGCTCAGTAGTAGTGAGGTATTACAAGCCCGCCTCGTAAGCCGAAGATCTTGGGTTCAAACACCTACTGAGTCTGCATCTGTTCAAGATGAGAAAATGTCAAATGTGATCAAGCATGTCATATAATAATGTGGTATGTAAAAGATCTTTTGATTACTCATTCTCATGATGACAAATGACAGTGAGTGCGCCCTCTAGAAGGGAAGAGCATATGCTTTATAGCCCGTTACCCCGCTCGCCAGAAGTGACATTAATACGAGACGCACAAAGAAGGACGACACAAACACATGGACAAATTACAACATTTATTGACAAACACAAACATCCATGCCTTACCGGGATTCTAGCCCGAACCCAACAGCTCCAAAGGCTAGCACCCTACACTCTTAAAATGAACGAGCGATTTTTTCACTCAGTCTGAGTTAATTTCACTCCTCCAGTCTAAAAAATGCACTTCTCCTCGAGGAGTCCACTCCAAACGAGTAAATTTAACTCTGTCTGAGTTAATATTCACTCCTTTCCAGTGTCGAAAATGCACTTCTCCTACTGGAGTGGATTTCACGCTTTTGTTTTAAGAGTGTAACCATTGCACGCCGGGTCGGAACTCATTCTCACATGATAATTTAATAGCTACACAGAGTTGAGATTCATTATAATCTGAGCGTCAAAATTAGTAGTGAGGAGTGCTGGCTAGATGGTGACAGAAAAAGGCTCTCTGTTCTGCAGAATATGCCGAAAAAGCAACCCTTGTATTAAAAAGTACTTGAATATTACAACCAAATTCATTTCTAATTATTTTTAAGGGGGGACCAGGCCTTCCATTGAAGCCCATGTTAAAGTTACCTTTTTTATGCACCTATTTCTCAGAAGGTATTGGATACTTTTTAATGAAATTTTTGCAAGTTAGTTGTTAAATTGATGTTTAACTATACTTTACTGGAGGCATTTTCTAAATTTTTGTTTGGTTTTTAAATCGTAATTTTTTGAGTTAAACTACATAATTTTTTTACTTAAAAACATCAGTAATATTAAAAAGAAAAAGAAGTAAGATACTTATAGTCAAATCCTACCAGCGGTTTTTAGAAAATCCAACTTCTTAAATACGTAAAAAAAATTTCAGGATGGTACTTACAGTACATTCTGAGAAAAAGGTACATGAAAATTGAAAAACTAAGTTTTGATATATATATATATATACATTTAAAATAAACAATATGACTGGAATTTATCATACCGCCGTTTGTTAAAAAAATTTCAAAAATACTTCCAGTACTCGAAACTTCGAATGTAAGATATCGTTGAAAAGCTAAGATTTCGTATTTTAAGAAACACTAAAAACATTGAAATGTAATTTTTGAAAATTTTTGGGGACCAAGACTCCCTTGGGAATTAAACATCTTGAAAATCGTAATGTTATTCCTATGGAGAATATTCGCAAGTCAATTACCGCCACAAATTTATTAAAAAGTTACTAGTTTCGTGTATCATTGTAAAGAACGAAAGGGACTAAAAGGATAAAATTAATTTGTTTTGTGAAAATCACATATTTAGTATTTTGAATAATTTTTTGAAGTTAGTAAAAAATGGAGTAAGTCTTAAGTTCTAATTAAAAAATTATTAAAAATACTAAATACGTGATTTTCACAAAACAAATTAGTTTTATACTTTATAGTTCCTTTCGTTCTTTACAATGATACAAGAAACTAGTAAACTTTTAATAAATTTGTGGCGGTAATTGACTTGCGAATATTTTCCATAGGAATAACATTACGATTTTCAAGATGTGGAATTCCAAGGGAGTCCTCTTAAAAGCCTACACAAAGTTTGTTAGAAAACTTTCAGTCCCAAGACGGTTCACAGAACTTTGGGAACAGGTAAAAATGATCTAATATATCTAGTCATTTCCATCCAGTGTTGCACTGAAATCCCTTTTCGAAGACAACCCGTTTGATTTACGATCCTCCCAAAATCCCGAAAATTTTAAATTGAAATTCCAGCCGGATCAGGAAACCGGCTCCCGCATACAAAAAGGGAAGAGCCCCTTTCCTGAATAGTGGATCAGGACAAAAGAACGCCGGGGACAGTAAATACATCAGGAAGTTAAATTCTCCCGATCTCATGCAATATTTAGCACTTTTTCTTTAATAAATAGACAAAAAATCGGACGCCAAAATGCCTCAGTTTGGCGAGGGATTAGAGATGAATATTTTGGGTTAAGAATCGTTTGTGAAAAATGAAAAAGGAATTGTGCTGATGTTTGGAAATGGCGAATTGTTAAGTGGGCAGAAAATGGCGAAGAAGAAGAAGAGTTTAATGGATTGGTTTTTGTGTTGTATTTAAGGATGAAAGATTATGTGATGTATATAAAGAATAGCATTTCATTACGATAATGGGTTTAGTTTGGTTATTAGCTGAATGGTAGAGTCCATTAATGGAGTCTCCTTTTTTAAAAAACCTTTTTTGTCATTTAATTCGAATAGAATTTTTTTTAATGTTTTCAATTGGTTTTTTATATTCTTGTTAGAATTATTGGATATTTTTGTTGCAGTGTTGGTATAAATATGATTTTAAAACTAAAAGTAACCATTTTTAATATTTCAAAACCTAGATTTTGTACGATTTTAAAGATTTACATAATCACATATGTTTCATGTTACATTAAAAAAAAATATTTAAAGGAGTATTAAAGAATAAATTCGTTGCTAAAATATTTAGTTTCTTAATAAAGCATTTCTTAACATTTTGCGAAACTTATTATATTATTTGGGAAAAAGAGTAGTTTTCGTGCATTTGTTAAGAACCGTATGTGCGAAATTTGGATCTGGTTGATTTAAAATTGGGGATTTATGTATTACAAATCATTTTGCTACGTGTCTTTTATAAGATTTAAGCATAAAATGCTCGTATATTAAAATAAAATATCAATAAATTATGTGTTTAAAAATTTCAAACAGTTTTTAAAAAAATACTTTATCTAATTCACTCAAAACACACTCATTCTACAGCACTCAAAAAGACATAACAGAAGATCTGTTTTAAATGCAATTTGAAATACCAAGTTGCCGAAAAAGAAATGTCCTTATTTTTCAATAGCACTTATGATAAAAATAACCTAATAAGCACACTCATTTTCATATCACTAACCACCTTTTAAAATACACATAGCTTCTTATTGATAAAAAATATCTCTCAATTCAACATCATCTCCGAATAAACCTTCTCAATCTCCGAAATCAGCACAGCATTGGATTTCGATACTGTTCCACCTTTTTTGAATCCTCGCCTAAAAGCAGGCTTTTGGGACTCTTCTCTTTAAAGGGATTTCCAATGAAAAAATAAGGACAAATTTAAACAATACACGG
Source organism: Hylyphantes graminicola (assembly GCA_023701765.1). Classification (NCBI taxonomy): domain Eukaryota; kingdom Metazoa; phylum Arthropoda; class Arachnida; order Araneae; family Linyphiidae; genus Hylyphantes; species Hylyphantes graminicola. The sequence continues at coordinate 19,438,740 of CM043121.1, read as the reverse complement.
GAATCAATGCAAATATTTTCACTGTATCCCCAAAGATTGGATAAATATCCGATAGGTTGGTTTGAAAGGATTGTAACTGTTGGTTGGTAGACATATATTTTCAGGCTTATGTGCTTGGTCGCAAGGACCCGCTTATAAACCATCGTCAAGTAGGACAACACACATACACAAATGACAGATGCTGCTATCTGTCACCACCTCCACAATTTAGACATGTTCTTGAAGGGGAGGGAAATTTTCTCCAGGAAACTGTACCCATAGTAAACAGCGCAATGACCGACCACAGGACTTTCTGACCCAACAGATTTAATGAGCACATACTCCTCATATACTCGGTAGGTCTTCAGTGGCACCGGGACTCGATCACTCGACCTTACGATCTCGAGACAGAGATCTTGACCACAGGGCTCCCTACAGCCCTATTGTAACTGTTCTCAATGTGTTGAAATACATATAAGTTTTTGGTCTAGATTAGTTTCACATCACACAAAATGAAAATAACTTTTAAAGTACTCGACATTTTGCCAAGGGTTCACACATACAATAATGGTTTACACTAAGTGAAGGTTTAAAATACTTGCATGGGTAAGGATTAACAATTGACCATTTTGCCCGAAGTTACCGGGCTCCTGATTTAATGACGAAAATCACATTTTGCCGATATTATCTGTATGTAACTGGATAAGCCGTTTTTTTTGTTCTTAAATAAGAAAGGTATTTAATTTGACTTATAGGCTACATTTGACCGAAGTGACAAACACGCGAACTTTCTTGGTACTGTTCAAGTGTTGCCTCCTTTCATTCAACTTGGAAGTTTGTACTAAAGCTGGCCGTATTTGCACTTTCTTTAAAATTATTTTATTATACTCTCAATCAGAGCATTGAAAATTCGAGCAGGAATTCTTCTGCGGTCATCATTGAATCGAGGCGGCTGATGGATCTTCAGGCTGTAGACAACAGAATTGTCTGACCAGCACAGCAACGCATTGTCACTTTTGTGAAATTTCTGTTCCTACTCTTAACAAAAAAGAGTCAAATCCACTCCTATAGGAGAAGTGCATTTTCGACACTGGAAAGGAGTGAAAATTAACTCTGACTGAGTTAAAATCGCTCGTTTGTTTTAAGAGTGTACGAATGATATTTATTAAAAGAAAATATATTTGATACAACTTACATACAAGTAACCCTTTACAACACCTAACTAGGTATTTTCAAATAGCTCGAAATTTCATTGTTTAAAAGCTCTGGTGTCGTCGCCACTTGTCCGCAGTTCAAATTTCAAAGCGTAGGGGACTCGGGTGGGGATCCTGTCGTAGGTTTAACAAAACAAAAGAGTGAAATCCACTGCTATAGGGGAAGTGCATTTTCGTCACTGAAAGGAGTGAAAATTAACTCGGACTGAGTTAAAATCTCTCGTTTGTTTTAGGAGTGTACAGTTTTATTTTCGTGATTATTTTTTGCTTGAAAAATGTGTACATGTATAGAATTATAATTACAATAGGACAGATCGAAAATGTCCAAGAGAATAAAGTACAAAAATATGAATGAGTTTAATTTGATAAGCCCGAATATGTTAATGATTTTTCTTCTTAGCTGTGGTTAAAGATATATTCATGCTTTTTTGTATTAAAAGAAGAGCGAGAAAAATCAATGTTAAAGCAACAAAAAAAATTGATTTATTTAAAAAAAGAACGAAAGATTCTTATGTCATGTTTGATGAAGAGCACGCATCTGATATTTTTTCCTCTACTTTTAGCAGCTTTGTAATAATGTGGCCATTTTAACAGAAGTCACAATTTCGTGATTTTTTAAATTAATGGTAAAAATATTCACAATTTTGTGAAGAAATATCTTATGTAATTCAGACTAGTTTATCGTAGCAATTAAGACATGAATAAATTACAGTCCTCAGATATATATATCCCTACTTTTTACCAAACACCCGGTTGAAATTGGTTAAACCCGTTTTTTGGTAAACAGGATTTTTAATGATAAAATTTCCAAAAGTATAAACAATACTTTTTAAGGGTGAATAAAAACCAAACTTAATTCAAAAAGTTCGTTTTTATAAACATATTTATTGTATTACCAGCCACAGAAATGATTTTTTTTATTAAAAAAAGTCGCATGACGGTAAAACCGTTAAAGGTAGCGAAAAACAGAAACCATAATCTTTGAAAAAATTTGAATATCTGGAAACCTAAAGCTAAGAAATATTTTTATTATAATATCCATGTTCAGAACTTTATATTCTCTCAGAATTAGGTGATTTCTCCCTAAGTCCCTAAATGTTTGAAAATTTATTGCTGAGTATTATTTATAATTCACAAAAACGCAGTTTACAGAAAAATACATACACTCTTAAAACGAACGAGCGATTTTAACTCAAGTCTGATTAATTTTCACTCCTCCAGTCTGGAAAATGCACTTCTCCTTTTGGAGTGGATCCTTTGTGTGTTAAACCTCCGACAGGATCACTCCAAGCGAGTGATTTTAACTCAGTCTGAGATAATATTCACTCCTTTCCAGTATCGAAAATGCACTTCTCCTACTGGAGTGGATTTCACTCCACTTTTGTTTCAAGAGTGTAAACCACCATCTACCACCTTATCAAACCAAACAAGGTACACCCACCATTACTTTGCAAATCAGATAGTAAAAACTGAAGGATATCATGCAGTAAAATTTCAAGTTTGGCCTGTTCCTTTGGAAGAGATATATAATGTGCTTTTTATGGGATAGGATAGAAATGGGTTTTGGCTAAACGAAAACAGGCTGAAGCCATAAAGTCCTTTTGCATGCTTCTGATCTCGGATCATGTTTTTTCGTGTGTTTGGTGCGCTTCTGATGTGATATAGGTTTCAAATAGCGGAGGTTTTTTCTTTGTAGATTTTAGGGGGTCGAAGAAACGATACTGGGGAGATAGGTACTGATCTGGCAGTTTGATAAGGACTATAATGGTTAACATTAGTTAATGTATTTAATATGGGCTATCACACACGGTTGTTATAGAACTTGAAGGATTTCTGTAAAACTCAATAGATTTAGTTTGTATAAAAATAATTATGCATTTAGTTTCATGAATTAATTAAGTTGAAGTTTTAAAGCAAGAAAAGATGACTTAATGTTTTGGTGTTAGAACTTATCTGATCATGACAAAATTGTAAAAAAAATATTTTTCGGTTCATTAAAACGTGAATTTTCATGATTTAAATTAACCATATAACCAAAATACTTCAAAACTGTATCCTCGTAAAAATTTGGATGCTCACAATAAAAAGCCAGGCCAAAATTCGAGCATGCTGAAACTGCGTCAAATGTAAAGTCAAGTAAGGCTCTGTAATTCCTGCTGATGACTCTTTACAGCCTTTACTAATCTGAAAGACATTAATCACTGCAACGGTTCGTATTTTGGGCCATGGTCACAAGACGAAGTCTTCACTTGAGCTGGCACCTAACGGAACTTTGAGTATGATAGCGAAATACAAACTTTGGATTTGACAGATTTAACAGGTTCAATAATACAATTCAGCTTTCTCAGGAATCGCAATGGATTTTTATATATTTAACTTCATTAATTGCATTTGCCCGTTTTATGGAGGGCTGGAAGTAGGACTCAAACCCAGTCTTATGACTGACATGCAAAAGCAATTACCATTTTAATAGCGCCTGATTTAATTGCGTTTTAATAACAGATATTGTGCCCAACCGATTAAAAATATTTACTTAACATTGTAAAAAAAAAGCAAAAATGAGTAGTGTAATTAAATTATTCTTTTCTGGTCCTTTTTTAGATATTGAAAGTACGCACAAACATCATAACAATAAAAACCACTAACTTTCTTACACAAGTCAACTATAAGTGACATTATTTAGAAAACTGCATATTTTTAAATAATAAGATTTTTAGAGTTTTTTAAATTTTGTAAAACGTAAATCTTAACTGGTGTGACACTAACTTTTTGACTATTCTGACTGTTTGATAAAATCATTTGAAATAGGGAACTCGTTATTTTTAAGATCAAACTTTCTTTTTCTTTTTTTTTTTGTCTAGATCTAGATTGCATTTTCCAATTTTCATTTCCTTTTTAGAATATTGATGGGACATTTCACAATAAAACTTCTTCTTTGCAACATAGCCTTTCAGTTATTATTATTTTAAAATAAATTTTACAATATTTCAAGAGGCAATTTCATTGTCCATTTCCGCGGAGATATGCACAGTTTTTACGCAATTGGTGGAGAGCGAAGAAAGATCTTCTTTGCAACAGAAACTATCAGTTATTATTTTTAAAAAGTAAATTTTACAATATTTCAAGGCGGAATTTCATTTTCCGTTTCTGCGTAGACATGTACAGTTTTTATGCAGTTTTAGATTAAATTGTCAATCAACAAACAAATTATAACAAAATGTATAATATAAGCACAGACTGTATGAGCAAGGTATTAATAGTATCACTATTGATTAACACAAATTAAATGTATCAGCATTTGACTTCAGTGCAAACATGGAACAATTTCCTTTCTTAATAGTAAATAAAATAATAAATAAATCTTTAAAGTGTATAAGAAAAACAGGAAAACTATTAAAATAGTTCAAAATGTTGTTAATTATTTTGGGAACATAAAGTACTCGAATTTATTTGTGTTTATATATTTACAATATTTAGAAATTAAATAATTGTTAATTTTCAACATTGTTCTGCTTGTAATATTGCTCGGTTAGTTCTTTGCATGGTGACCATTATAGCAGCAAAAACAGATACAAACTTTTACAAATTTTACAATCAATAATTATTTTTAAGATAAAACCTTATTTTTCTTTGTATAGATTTCCATTGTTTTTTTCTATTTTCATTTTCTTTTTAGAATATCAATGGGACATTGCCCAATAAAACTTTTAGATCTTCTTTGTAACAAGTCTTAAGTTCCTCTTATCTCTAAAGATCGACATTTTATTAACATGACCCAAATAGGACCAAAAATGGTTTTACAGATCGAAGTTCCGCAGTGTTCGATTCTTTGCATTTTGACTCAGACAGCAGCAAAAACAGTTTTACAGATCTACATTTTGCAATGTTTGATTCTTTGTCCTTTGACTCGCTTGATGATTCGATTGCAGCAAAAACAGTTTTACTGACCAACATTTTACGATGTTTTTTGGTTCTTTGGACGGTGACTCAGATAAAAGCAAAATCAGTTTTACAAATGCCATTTTGCATTGTTTATTTATTTGCTTGATGATTAAAAAAGGAGCAAAAATGGTTTTACAGATCGCAGTTTTACAATGTTTGATTCGTTGCAATGGGACTCAGATAGCAGCAGAAACAGTTTTACAGACCAACATTTTGCAATGTTTTGTTCCTTGCACAGTGACTCAGCTAGCATCAAAAACAGTTTTACAGACCAACATTTTGAGATGTTTTGTTCTTTCCACTGTGACTCAGATAGCAGCAAAAACAGTTTTGCAGACCAACATTTTGCGATGTTTTGTTCTTTGCACTGTGACTCAGATAGCAGCAAAAAACAGTTTTGCAGACCAGCATTTTGCGATGTTTTGTTCTTTGCACTGTGACTCAGATAGCAGCAAAAACAGTTTTGCAGACCAACATTTTGCGATGTTTTGTTCTTTGCACTGTGACTCAGATAGCAGCAAAAAACAGTTTTACAGACCAACATTTTGCAATGTTTTGTTCCTTGCACAGTGACTCAGCTAGCATCAAAAACAGTTTTACAGACCAACATTTTGAGATGTTTTGTTCTTTCCACTGTGACTCAGTTAGCAGCAAAAACAGTTTTGCAGACCAGCATTTTGCGATGTTTTGTTCTTTGCACTGTGACTCAGATAGCAGCAAAAACAGTTTTATAGACCAACATTTTGCGATGTTTGGTTCTTTGCACTGTGACTCAGACAGCAGCAAAAACGGTTTTGCAGATCAACAGTTTGCATTGTTGTTTTGTTCGATTCTTTACATGATAAATCAAATAACAGAATAGATAAAGCTTTACATATCCTTATTGTCAGTTATGTTTATCTTTTGGTAATGTGTTTCATATTGTTGTACATTTACACAGAAACATGCTGTAGTGCTGAGAAAGAAGTTTCATATTGTTGTGATAATAGTTTTATAGATAGAATATTATTTCGCGTATCTATATTGTTGAGTTATTTTGCAAGAATTAAACATTTTGAATAATTTTACAAATAATCTTTAACTCTCATTCAAGCAAAATCTTCTATTAAGTAAAGTTCTTGGAAATTTAATTTAAACAATCTGTTTTTAAAGCTCTTACTCAAATTAACATGATTACAGAGCTACCTCTGGTTATTTTTTGTTAATGCTTGAATATGTTGAAACTCGTAATACTTCAATTGAATGTAGAATCTATCGCACAAAACTTTTTAGATAAGAAACTTCTACCAAATATTATAACTATAAACTACACTGCAAGAAAATGTTGGTTTTTCAGAAAAAAAATCTCCATATAGTATATTTACAGAAAAATGCTTTTCTTTATAAACCGTTTTAAGTAAAAAAAGATGACAAATGACAGTGATTGCGCCCTCTAGAAGGGAGAGTGTAGGCTTTATAGCCCATTACCCAGCTCGCCAGAAGAGACAGTCACAAGAGACACACAAAGAAGGACGGCACAAACACATAGACAAATAACAACATTTATTGACGGTCACAAACATCCATACCTGACCGGGATTCGAACCCGAAGGCTAATGTCTTAACGATTGTGCCACCGGGGCGGCAACCATTTTAAGTAAAAAAAAAGTTTTTGTTTCGTTTTTAATCTCGCAGTGTACTATACTGCAATCAAACGAAGTATTTTAACTATTTGTGAAGGCTCGAATGTACGAAAACAGATTAGTTGGTGGAGCGCTGGACAGGGGATCTTAAGGTCCGTGGTTGAAACCCGGCTTCGGTGGTTTATACTATGTACTATAGTCATGTGGTCAGTATCCTACTTTCTCACTGGGGTGACTCGAAGGAGGTAAATTTTTTAAAAAATTTATCTGATAAGACAGCTTTTTTGTTAAAATTACACATTGTTAGTATAAAGTAACCAAATTATCTCTGTAAATTTTACAGTATTTTTCTGGCACACCAGCTATCAGTTTTTTCTGTGAAAAAACCACAGACTTCTTTTTACAGCTCACTTATTTCCTTCATTTGAATAAAGCCTGAAATAATTTGTGTCCAACCCCCCTTACATCATCCCCCCAAAAACCCACCCCTATCCCATAATTCCCGGCCCATTTATTCGTCCACTTGTGTTCCAAACCGGATGGAACGGCAAACATCTGAGTGATAGGCTAAAAAGACACACTGCGTTCCATCCCCCCAGACATTCTTAAAGTACGTCCATTAAATAACTGCGCGTGTAATACGACGGCAAATACCTCCGGTAATGTACCCTTTATTCAGTAAAAGGAAAACGGATCGGCTCTTTGCAGAATTCCGTTGGATTTTTCTTGTTTTATGTCTAAGCCGTTCCGCGCTTTACTTTTCGGCTGGCGGCTGTTTTAGTATTATTATTTTTTCATCGTATTGTTATTGGCAGTGAAATTTACTTACCCAGGATGGATTTGTGTGATATGGAACGTCGTTTTTGTAGGGGAAATGCTGATTTTTGTTATTGTTATTTTTTTTAAAGAATGAGAATGAAACTGAAAATTTTAACTAAAAATTTTATTTTAAAAAAATTATTTTAATTAAAAAAATATGTATTTCTGTTGCAAATGATTATGAATGGTTATTCTATACTATTAACTTTAAAATTCAGTAAAATTGAAAAATGTATATTTTTTTAATCATATGTGTGTTGCTGGAAAATCTGAAAAACAAGTGACGGGATTATGCGTGCGAATGTCTCAGAGGGTTAATATATTATTAAATTTTTTTTTAAACTTGTTTAGTTTTATTTTTTAAACTTAGCATTTCTTACTTAACTCTGTTTTTCTCCATTAAAAATTTTAAACCCCCAAAAGTTGCCGATATAGGGGAGGGCAGGGGAATCCCGCCAACTCGGGCAATGCCACCACCCCTTGTATCTCGCCAGCGGTGTGTGTGGGAGGGGGGCTGTGAGCGCTGACCTGTAGCAGGAAACAAAGTAATTTGTAGTATAGACTCTAATGGCCGTGCGGTGGGTTGGTGTGGAGTTATTTAAAAAAAATACGGTTTTTAGTGATTTTCATCTAATTTTGGGCCTTCTGAAATTAAGAGATAAGTGACTGTTATCTCCAAGTTAGATAAATCAGTTATATCATTGAAAAGAGTGGTTATTTGGCTATTTTATCACGTTGTTAGTTTGGACGCTAATCACCTTTCTTTAAACAAGTTGTCTATGCAATTTTGTCTCACAGGGGTAATGTCACTCTGGGGTTATCACTCTGGGGTTATGCCGCCACATGCAAAAGGATGGCGGCAAAAGCCGTAAAATAGAAATTTCATATATTAGCCCTAAACCTATTAGTTTTCGTTCCAGATGCCACGTATCTGAAAAAGAATAACTAAACTGGCAAAATAGACCAACGAAACTTTAAAAAAACCCGCATAGTTAGTTTCAAATGGAAAGTTAATAAAAGTGCTGTACCCTGTACAATTTACCATTCCAAAGTTAATTAAACCTATTTCATGTCTATATGTATTGCTTAATTATGTAATTTTCCATTATTTATAGATTATTTGCTTTTTTTATTGATGAGGCGACATAACCCCAGTGGTGTGGCGGCATTACCCCAGGTACCGGGTAATCCCGCCACTTACAAGCTTTTAGAAAGAAGAATTTTATTCATTTTTTATAAAAAATTTAATTAAAAAAATCATCAAAAGATAGGTTATGAACTGTAGTATGCTATGCTCATTACAATTTACATTAATTGCAACACAATTCTGCATGAAAATTCAATTTCCCTTAAGGTGGCGCCATTCCCCTTCTCTCCCCTATATTATCTTTTGTTTGATGATGCAAAAAATATTTTATTTTAACTAATTAGATATTTTAAAAATTAATTTTTGTTTATTAATTTGTCTGGAGGAAAAAACGTAAATTTATCCTATTTTTATGTTCATCCTATAATAAGTAATTTTTTTTGTAAATACAATGAGAAAAATAACACTTTAAAACTGAGTAAATCCTTGTTTTTACTTTGAAATAAAAAAATTTTGTATCAAATATGATGACCCCGTACTTTCAATTCTGGTTTTACAAAAATTACATTTAGTTTGTTAAATGCAGTAAGTTAAACAAGGGTATTTGGCCGAATGGTTATCGCATTGGACTTTAAGGGGGGATCATAGTTAACAAAAACCAAAAAATCGAATTTTTGAAACCAGTATTTTCTGATAGATGGAAGCCCAATCTATCGAATAAGACCAATTTTGTATCGATCGGTTAATTATTTCTTACAAAAAATTAAAATTATAAAAATAAACAAATGTGCCACGCCTCCTTTGAATTACTAATTGTATGCTTGTATTATTTATGTATTACATTATAAAATCTGATTTTTTTTGCGTTAATATTTAAAAACTATTCACTGGCTCAATGTAAAAAAAAATTCCTAACGATTTACGTGAAATTCGGTTAACAAGAAATGTTTCGGTGGTTATTTCGAGTTCGTGTTAACGGGATCGACTGCATTTGTTTTTCGCGTTTTTCTCAAAACTATAATTTTCAACACTTAGGTACACTTTTCTCCAAATCTATTGAATATTTCTTAATAATTTTTTTTGTGTGTTATAAAACCATTTTAGATCTATTTAAGTCACCTAATTTAGTCTTACAAATTAAAAAAAATGTTTCATTATTTTACACTTTTCATCGTTGAAAATCAGAATTTTTATGAATGTAGAATATAATGTTTTTAAAATAGAATTTAAAAATTATTTTAGGCAAAAAAAAATAGGTGACTTGATTAGATCTAAAATATTTTTATAACACACAAAAGAAATTATTAAGAAATATTTAATAGATTTGGAGAAAAGTGTACCGAAAAAATACTTGTATTTTTGAAAATTCGTAATTGTATGTTTCAAAAGATGTCTTTTTTCAAAAATAATAATTTTTAAAAATAACATTCTTTGGTGTAAATATAATAATAAAAGTGCAATTTAAAATTTGGTACAATTTTTTTTATTGTACCATAATTTTTAAATGATTTAGAGCCTTTCGAAATCAATACTAAGAATTGGTCATTTTTGCTGTCGCTAACTATGATCCCCCCTTAAATAGATTCGTTTCTTGAAGGCAGAGGTTTGTATCACACTTCTTCCAGTCGTAATAAAAAATAAGGTATATAATAAATAAAGTAGAAGAAAAAGTCCTCAAGAAATCCCGATAATCAATTCTAAAGACATAATTTTGAAAAAAGTACATTCCCAAAAAAGATTTCAATTACAGTAAATTCCCGTTACAACGAAATTCAAGGGACCGAAATAGTTTTTCGTTATAGTGGAATGTTCGTTAAAACGGAATTTCACGAAAAAAATCTTAAATTCACAATGCTTCAAAAGTCAATAAAAATATGCAAAAATTTCATTAATATGCAAGTTACGATATTTATATTTAAAATAATTAAGTTTTAAATAATAGATAACTAATTATATTAATAATTTATAAAAGTTGAAGAACAATAAAACAATTAAAAGAACAAACCTCGGGGGGCAAACATTTATTCCAGCTTTCATGTAAGCATGAAATCGGAATGAGACAGAGTAAAAGAGTAAAAGACAACCTGCTCACACTAGAGAGAAAAGAAGTGAAGAAAAATACAGAACGGACATGTCTATCCCAGCGACCCTAGTCTATCCTTTCCCCTTTGGTTAAGGTTAAGTGTGTAACAAACCATTGACATCAAGGAATAATTTTCTGTGACAACAAAGGCAACGGTCGTTCTCTTTCTTAAAAGATTGCCTTAGTGACAAAAATAAAGTAACGCCCATGTACACAAAGTTTCAAGATCAATTCCAGAAACAACAAAATCTCAGAGTGTCATAATGACAGGCTATCATTAGAGAATTCTAAAGGGCATTGTACTGGTCACTCACTACAGATGTTTGAGTACGAACCATTGAATAGAAATTTCTTAGGGGGTTAGGGAAGAAGGCAGATAAGAAGAATAGAAGTATGGTTATCCCACCCTCCCCCTTTTCCTCCGAAATGACAATAAAGTGCTAGATACACCCTTTTTAAAACTTGTTTGACGTCTTTACAAAACAGCAAAAAGAGAAAAGTACGGAGTTACCCGGAGAAAAAACCTTCGTTATAATGAAACTAGGAGTTTTGAAAATTTCGTTAAATCGGAAATTTTAAAGCATTATTCTTATGGGATTTCAAAAGGGACCGATGATTAATTTCGTTATACTGGATATTTCGTTATAATGATATTCGTTATAAAGAGATTTTACTGTATTCAATTTCAACTCATTTTTGAATGATGGACATGCTTACAACCTGTCTCATGGACTTACACTCTTTAAACGAACGAGCGATTTTAACTCAGTCTGATTGGTTTTCACTCCTCCAGTCTGGCAAATGCACTTCTCCTTTTGGAGTGGATCCTTTGTGTGTTAAACCTCCGACAGGACCACTCCAAACGAGTGATTTTACCTCAGTCTGAGTTAATATTCACTCCTTTCCAGTGTCGAAAATGCACTTCTCCAACTGGAGTGGATTTCACTCTTTTGTTTTAAGAGTGTACTGTTTAATTCTTATTATGGATTCTTGTTGAGCATTAGAAATTAGCATATGCAAGTTTCAAACTAAATTAATATAATATGCTTGTTATGCAATTTTGTTATGTATCAGAAATGAGCATATACAAGTTTCAATCTCGATTAATATAATACTCGGAGGCCATTTTGACTATCCACAAAACCTAGATTTAAGTATAATTATTTCAAACTTGTGAATGTTGTTTTTAAAATAAAAAAAATCCAATGATTTCAATATAGTCTCTTATTAATGATTTTTTAAAGGAACTAAAATGAAATTAGGTACAAGTATTGTGTAAAAACAAGATATGTTTAACCATTTAAAAAACAAGCTACAAATAACAACTCCTCTATATTTCCCATCCCAGGATGGATTTGGAAAGAGCTGCGTTGCGTGCTACAAAACCTTTTACCCCCCAGATCTTTATATGCTTTGTTTTAGTCCTGTTTTCGGGTTTTAAAGGCATTCTCCTTCCTTCGGAGTGCCGTGCCTTTAGCGAAAAGCGTCGGTGTTATTACAAGAGAACTTTCCGCTTTTACCGTTTGTTTTGTTTAGATGTGCATTCAAGAGAATAAAACGTTTCAAACCCTTGAACAAAAACGGATTTGTTCATAAATAACTTTTGAAAGGCAATAAATGGGAAAATTTATGGGGATTTTAGAATTTGTCAGCATTTAATATAAAAAATTAGACTGTAAAAAAGAAAGAATTTTGATGTTTAGATGGAAGTTGAATGATTTAAAAGCATTTTCATCTGAAATAGTGGGTAGATATATAATTAAATGATAGAGGATTGAAGTTTAAGACATTTTTTCAATCGGGTTTTAAGACTAAAATAGTGCATTAGTGTAAACCATAATGGTAGAAAAAGCTCGAATTCTTTAAATGCAATATTAAAATCGCAGCAAGATAAATATTAAGTTCTTTTTATCAAAAGACAAAAGCGATATCAAAACATTTAACTAAATCCTGGAAATTTACGTTGAAAATGGAATTTAGTTTTTATTAGTATGGCGAACTTGGACTTAATTGCAATAACAGAAAGAGGAGTTTTTGTATGTTTAGTAAAGAGGAAATAAGTATTTTAGTAAAACTATTCAAAGTACTTTTTTTACTATTTGCAATATTTTTATAAAATGGAAAAATTTATGATTGTCAGCGAGGGCTTCAGTCATGGATTCTCATTATTTTAGATGTTTTTTAATACTCGTACAACAATCAAAAAGTACAAACTCATTATTAAATATATTTTTTACAGGTTCGATAATCAAAAATTATATCCCTTACATAATTGTATAAACAAATGGGTTTTTGTTGAGTCTCTCAATTATTAATAGCATTAAATGAAATTTTCGCTAGAAGTAAAATTAAAGAAGAGTCTGAAATCTTTCTTGTCGCTCTCTAGTACAAAAAGTCAAATTATGCACAACTCTTTTGGTCTCAAAAAATATTGTTAAACGATCAAACCAATCAATCTTTATTTTCCCAGATATTCGATTTTCATTATCAATAAAAACGCTCTGCAATTATAAATATCTTGCTTTTTACAGCTAAAAATTGTAATGGAAAAATCAAAGTTCTGAAGTTTTAATTGTTTTGACTATATTCGTCTATTAAAAATGCACGATGATTCCTCACTCATGTTTAAATTTTGAAATGGTGATCACAACCATCGAAATAAACTATTTTTACTGCACATCAGTGCTTGGTTAGAAAGCAAACTTTGAACCTTTGTTACTGTCAAATGAAAGATATACCAAGTTTTTGATCAAAATTTCGCCTTAAGAGGAGATTTCTGACTTATTTCCTTTTTTGTGTGTGTTGTTGTCGCTAATCTCCGAGAAGTGATAAGTGCATTTGAAAACATACTTGCCACGTCGAATTGCATTGATTCGGTTTGTTGTCGTTTTTTCTAACAGCACACACAGCATTTAAAAAAGTTAAATTTATAATTTCACTTAATTTTAAAATTTGAAAGATGGAAGAATCATTTATAAATGTATAAATCTAGACAAGATTTTCATGCATTTAACATTAAAAAAAATATTCTTTTCATTTTCCTTTGTCTTAATAAACAAACAATGAATCATCAAAGAATCATATTGTGTTTCAGATTGTGTCGTCATTTTGTAACGCATACACTCTCAGAAATAACACTTTCATTTTTGACGATTCATGAATCTTCAAGCCTCATTTCGTTAATTTTGAGGATTGCATCGTCAAACTATCACGTGACTTTTGAGTTCCTCACTTTTACGATCGTGATTTGACGATTCTGTATCTTGATTTTGAGGAAACTGAATCTCATTGTTGTACTCACATGCTCAAAAATGACGAAACATTTCTTTAGATTAGACGACATTCAAATCCTCATAAAAATGACGATTCAAATTTCCTCTCTTTGAGGAAACGAAAACTCGGAGCATTTGCCAGTAACGGAATCGTCAAAATTAAGGAAAATTCGTCGTTTTTGAGCATTCATTTTTTAGAGTGTAATTGTGGAAATTTAATTATTCCGGAATTCTAGAAATTTGCCGCAAAATACAAAATGGAGAAAGGTAAGATTAAGCATTGATGCTAAAATTTTTATGACAAGATAAAATTAAAAACAAGACCAAAATAAAGGCTTTAAAAATAGTTTAAATATTATTTTTTCTTTTTTATAATAGTGTTCTAGTCTAAGAAATAACGTTTAAAAATTATCTAAGCGTGCCATTTTACAATATTGTTTTAATTATGTATTAAATTAAGCTTTATTATATAATTCGGTACATAATAATATTAAAAACGTATTTATTTAAAAACAATTTCAATAAAGCATTACATAAAGAAACTGAAAATTTATGCATATCAATTTTAACTTGTTAAGATTCATATCAAAACAAATTGGCATAAAACTTTAAAAATTGAATAATTTTTTCCCGTCTCTCTAACGAACATACACCAAGACAAACAAACAGAAAAACAATCCCCTAACACCCCCAATCCTCACTAAATCCTTCGGTTTTAAGTTAAATTAAAGTGGAAATCCCCCCCATATATATATTTATCCAAAAAGCGGTAGCCAATATATTCGGGGACAAAACCTTAGCCAGAAAACTCCGATCCAGCGATGAAGGCTAGAGTGAGATTGAGATGTTGTGAGTGAAAAAGAATGAAGCTATCTGTAAGTTGCCGAATTGATGTAATTAGCCCAAACAAACCGCTCGTGGCCCTCGTGTAGATCTAGAGCGACGATATTCAAACCTAACCTAACCAAACCGCTAGTTTCACTCTTAAATGAAGTAAAAACCATCCGGTAGTTGTTCAACTTCCCATGTTAAGTCTATGAGGCGGCTTTGAGTATACTGATTTGATTTTAAGTTCATCAATTCTTTTTTCGCAAAGAAACTTAGGATGTTTTCTAGGTGTACGTAAGTGTACACTTATTGAGCATAAATGGTTTGTTGGTCGGTATACATATATTTTCAGGCTTGTGTGCTTGGTCAGAGACCCGCTTATAAACCTTCGTCAAGTAAGACAGTCACAACATACGCACACTAACACGCATGCACCCACACGTGACATATGCTACATAAATGGTAAAGTGATATACACTTATTGATTTTATGTTGCCTGATTGAAAGAATTATTGACAATTTGAACACATTTTTTAAAGACACTTTTGATTTTATCCTACCTGATTAAAAAAATATTGAAAATGTAAACATTTTTTAAAAAATTAGTTAAGATCTGCATAATGTCCACAGAACACTTTCTGAATTTTTTTTGCACAAACAACTTGTTTATACATTTAAACACAAAGGTAGTGTATACTCAAAACTGTTAAATGGAGTTTACATGGGATTCCAAATAAGAACGGACGGTGTTTTTTAATGTAATTTTTAAATGAAACGTAGAATTTTTTTCTTAAAGAATTAGTAATTAAAAGAAACAATTCGTTGGTGTTCGCTGAAGCACAAGATCTAAATCAACACTAAAAGGTTCTATTACTTTCCTTCATGCGAAAGACTTATAGTCGTTTTATTATTATTTTGTATGCAGCACAGACAAATAATCAGCCAAACTCTATCTGGGCCTATTTCCAAACCAACCACGACTTCATTTGACAACCCTTCTCTACATTGGTTTTAGACAAGACATCATCCGTACCTTGCTCCAACCCCCACCCAGGCAGCGCGCAAACGTTGGAACGCCAGACGAGCAAATGGGAATCGACGTTCGAAATCTTGGGGCTTAAGGGGCGCTCGACGGAGAAAAGGGATATTCGACCTGTCTCTCCAAGCGCCCCCCCCCCCCCCCCAAGACGGCGCCCTAACCCCCCAGCTTTTACTTAAGTCCGAATTTTCTTGGTTTGCCTCTGCCGTCCAGTATTTAAAGCGACTCGATACTTGCATGCCTACCATTTTGGTTTGGTTTATTCTGGGCGCGAGGCGGTATAGAGAGTGGAGGTTATGGTTTTGTAGGTGAAATTATCGTTTGGTGGAGTCTGTTTGAGAGTTTTGTTTTTTAAGGTGGCAGCAGTGGATTATGATGTGTTGATGAGAGGTAATGTGAGAAGATAGTTTGATTTTATAAGAATAGAAGTATTCAAAAGGCTCAAAGCCTTTGAGAGCCGTAGACGAATTATTTGTAGTATATTATAATTCATAAAAAATATTATAGAAACTTTAACGTATGCAGTATCAGTGCAAACCTATGACCTTAACTTTAAAAACAAAAACAACTACTTGTTCCTTAAAATTTAGACTGTATCAAAAAAAAATTCATATAGTTTCGAAGTGAACTTTTGAACAAATTTAATAATTTAGAACTTTAAGTTAATTTTTTAATATTGAAAAATGAGATAAACGAAGCATTGTTCAATTTTTTTACAACTGAATAACTCATTAAATATTAAGACTTTTCATTTACAAAATACAGACAAAAATAAAAAAAAAGTTTACATTCGAAAAGAGTTGAAAGTAATATAAAAAGTGATGGACTAAATCCTAGCACTGTTTACACCACGTGATTGCAAACAACCAATCACATCTTTCTCAGAAGACAATAGAGAAAGAGTTAACTAATGAAAGGATTCTAGAAATATAACAAATATAACTTCGCACAACCTTTTGAACTAAACATTGATATGACTTTAGTGAAATAAT